>VNJY01006692.1:0-43991 GCA_008042715.1 Drosophila bocki | reverse complement strand
AAAATCAACTTACATCTGCTGCGTCGAGCTGCGTCCCCGGAAATGCAACAGCATAAACCAAAACTACTCAGGGTTAAATACAGTAGAATCCGGCTATAACGACTTCGCTTATAGCGTCCGTCCGGTTATTACGACGAAAACTCGATGGCTTGGTTGGTCCCCATACAAACTTATATGAAAGGGCCTCCGCTTAAAACGTCTTCGCTTTTAACGACAAGCCGCTTATACCGACGAAATTTTTCACAATTCAACCGGATATTGCGACGTGACGAAAAAAAAAAATACAGCGAAATAATTTAATTTTCAATTTAATTTAATTTAAAGCAATATGGATGAAAACAAAGATGAAAATTAGCCGAAAATTACCATCCTTGATGCCATTTTAATGATAAATAATGCATGGCAACAACTTTCGCCATTAACAATTGCGAAGTACTTTAAGCATTGTAAGCTTGCCGGAGAAAATTTAGATGGTCCCAGCAGCTCATTCTCAAACGATATTGACATCGAGGATGACATTCCTCTAACGGTTTGGGCAAGAGCTCTAAAAAATCAGCTACCGATTTCGAAGGAAGAACTCGATGAATTTGTTCTTATAGACAATGGTGTGGCGATTAGCAAGAAACCATCTGAAGAGAGTATTGTTAAGAACATATTAGATGACGAACAGGACAGCGACGACAAGACCAAAATGAAGATGTGTCAGCGCCTAGCGTTTTGGAGGCACTCAAGGCCGCAGAAATTTTGAATAAATTTGTCCATTCCAATTTTAATGACGACACATTAACTCACAGAATTTCTCGCCTAAATAATGCTGTACGCGACTCATTTTATAAGTCAAAAACAACACAATCAAAAATCACTGATTATTTAAATTAAGTATAAAAAGAAAAAGAAGATTAATACTTTATTATGCCTATATTCATATGCATTATGTCTGGTATACGACTTATTATAAAGTTTATGTTATTGAATTAAATTTGTTTTGTTTTGATTTAAAACATTAATTTGTTTTATTTTAAAAACTTATTACAATCATATCAACCAAAAATAAACAAAAAAAAAAAAAATTGTTTTTGCTACTTTCGGTTAGTGCGTCTTCCGGGTATAACGACGTAAAATCGTCGGTCCCTTGAAAGTCGCTATAACCGGACTCTACTGTATATAAAAATACAATTTATAAAACAGAAAATAATTTTTATAAAATATTTATACTCTGATTATCTTAGGAAATAAAGCCTTAAAAGCATTCGTTACCTTAAAAATTGGTTTCCCTTCTTATTCACTTCTTATTTTATTATCCTTGTATTTAATTCAAATCAGGGTAAATTTCTACTTAAATATTCAGGTGTTTAGACAGGTGTCTGCCAGGTAACAGAAGGCGTGGCCAAGGTAATCATCATAACTCTGTGCGACGGAAAACGCTAAAGACACATTAATCACCGAAAAAAGACACGAGTGGAGTTTTTCGCGAATTTTGCCGCCAGATCCATTTTAATTGTGTGCTTTGTTTGACTTTTTGGTAAATAAAAAAAGCAAAAATAAAGTAAAAACCAAACACAAAAAACAAATACTAAGGATATGACACCCGCGGCTGCGTCACTCAGTTGTCAGTGCCGTTATATGCCACAGCTCTAGCTACAGATACCCTGTAAATTAGGGGTATATTTCTTATGCTAAAATATTTTTTTAAATTTAAATTAAAAAAAAAAAAACAAATAATCAATTAAAATTTGAATTTAAAAGACATCTTTTGTGTGTTTAATAAATTTAAAAATTGTTTTAAAAAGACATTAATGAGTAAATAAGACTCTAAAATACTTTATTTTCTCTGTAATCATATTAAATAATTAATTAATTAAAGAATATTCTTTAGTTTCAAAAAATTTTCTTTACCTATTTTACCCCTAATAAGTTGACTTTTGACGACCCAAAAGGACTGCTGTTTTGTAAATATGAAGACAAATTCTCAATGGCCACTGTCTGAACTTTTACTCTATTTTTTTTTACTTTTTTTTTACTCCCATTGCAACTTCATTTTGGCTTTTAATTTCCTTCTGGGATTTACGTAAAAGGTATCCTTTTTCCCTCTGCGTTCCCTCAGCAGCAGCAGCATCGCTTTTAATGGCCAGCGTCCAGACGGCAGCGAATTTAATATAAAAACTAAAGCCAGTACAAAGCAAACAAAAAGCAGGAGCCACCGGTCATTTGTAAGCTCAGACGAAAAAATATTGAGTGAAGAGGGTTGAGGAAAAGTGAGATAAGCTCTTTAAGCCCTATTAGCTGCTGTCCATGTGTGTGTCGGAATAGGATTTTTAAAGAATTTAATTCTTGAACAAGTCATTCCCCCACTTAAAGGCAATTAATAATTTAAGCAACCCCTTTCAAAACCTTCAAACATTTCACATTCTAAACTCGTAATTAATCAAAAAAGGCTTGTCCATCAGGGCATATAATGCGCAGAAAACTTGTCAAGCGCCAGACCTGAAATAAATTGCATAATGCTTAACCAAAAAATAAAAGAAAATGCCTGCCATACATTAATAATTACAGGCGCACACAAAGGGCAAAAGTGTTAAGGCAAAATAGAAGCCCCGTTCTCCGAGAAAAGCTACCAACTCCCCTTTATAATCCATCAAAAGCGGCGACAAACTTCACGCATTGTTAGGCAGCCGGAGTTTAGGAAGGGGCTTTCGCAAATTAAAAGCCAGGCCAAAGTTTTACTCATTTCAAAAATGAGTGTCTGCTAATTTGGCTGCTTTTTAGCTGTTCTGGAATTATTTTATTATGTATTTAAATTATTTAACATTATTTTAAATATATCCCTTTGTAATAAAGACAAGAAGATTAGGAACATCAGTCTTAATAGATTTTTTCCTTTGTTAATAATTTATTTATTAAATTAGTTAGTTACTTTTATCATATTAATAATTTTAAATATTATATTTCATAGTTGTTAATAAGTTAAATTAATATTTCATAAGGTTGTATTTTTAGAAGCCTTTGAAATATATTATATATTTCAGAAACATTTTTTATAAAGCATTAAAATACTAATTTTTTAAATAAAATACAATTATTTATTTTAGACAGAATCCAGAAAAAATAAATAATAATAAATACTAATATTACCCTTTTAACCTTATTTTTTAATAATAAATATCTTGTCATCACTGTACGTGTGAGAGAATTTGTGGGTGGGCCCACAGTTCAAGGAAGTTAAGAGCAGCAGTTTAAAAAAAGAAGAATTTAAAAAAAGAAATATGGGGAGCCAGCAGCTTCTTTTATTGACAATAGATGGAAGGCTAAGCAAAGATTCCCTTTGAGTTGTAATTTTTAGCCATTTAGCTGGCCGGGCACGTTTTGCATTTAGCGCGTAAAATAAATTTGCACAATTTGTGACAAGAGTGCGAGCAGAACTAGGAAAAAGAGGGGCTTGAGTAGTTGGTGCCAAGGGGGGGAAGGAAAACAAATTGACAGCGAAATACGAACAGTGGTTAAAAAATAAGATTAAAAAACTAACAAGGTATCAGTAAAATAAAAGAATTTATTTATTAGGAATTAAGTAAGCTAAAAAATAACAAAAATAAAAATAGGTTTTTATTTATTAAGAATAATATAAGATTTTTAATCAAAATCTACAAATTCTCCAAGAATATTATAATTAAAAGATATTTAAATCCTAACTGTAGACTAGTGATATTTATTTATTAAAATATTTTTAGGCATTTTAAAACCATAATAAAATTCACAAAAATTTTGTTATTAAAAACTTCTTGTATTAAAAACTCTCATAATATAATAAGCTATCTCTATGACATTATATTTCATATATTTTAATTTTATTTAATTTTTAACAAGTCCTGTCACCCCACTGTCCAGTGTCCCAAGGAGGCGTCACAGTGGGCACGCTGAGCCCCCTTGTGTGTCGGCTAATTGTCATGCCATGCGAGACTTCTCTCGGGGCGGTTGTCTTGGGGACCGCTACTGATTTTTCTTCTTATTTGCGGCTCTGCACTCGGTCCGTCCATCAATTGACTTTATCTATTTGAACTCGCATGTTAAAAATATCAATTTGTTGTCTGCCCAGACTTCTGACTTTGCCCGCTTCTGACTTTCTGACAGACACTTTGGCCCGGCTCTCTGGCTGGCTGGTTGGGCTTGCTTTTAGCCAGGTCTGCAGTAGAATCGCAGCTTTGCGTTTTTGGTGTGATTTATGGCCACGCGGTGGCATAAATGTAGGTGCGGCTGCCTGCCACATAAATCATTGTTCAACTTGGCAATGCAATTTCGTGCAAAATGTTCACTTTGCTAACCGAAAGAGAGCCGAAGGCTCGCTAAGCAGGGATAATTTTTGGTAATAGGTTAAGTATGAGCTTAAAGTTTAAAGGGTATTATGATAAAATGTGCTTAGCTTAAATTGGTGTGTAATAATTAGTCACAAAAGTGGACATTTCCTTGCCTAATCTCTTCTATTTCCTGTGGAAACTCTAATGTCGATGACTATATCCCAACACCTGTTATGTTTTTAACCTCCCTTGATCCTTTGCCAAGTCATTTGACCATTCGGAATCTCTTAATGTGCCTGGGTACTCCCTTTCTTTCAGGTCCTTTAGAACAATTATGAGCCCAAGCCTAGAAATAAGTGTGCCACTTGTGCCGAGTAAATTATAAGGTTAGTGGAAATCTCGGGAGGAATATCTACATGAATAATTCATCGAGTCAACTGAGTAGCTGCGCCTGCATTAATGAATAACGCTTCTTATTTACCATGATGGAGCACAAAAAAAAATATAGAATTGAGACAAGTTTAATTAGAGTGAGAAGCCAAGTGAAATTGTCTTATCATAATCATTCTGGCCAGAGGAAATTTCGTGATTTTCGCACACAGACTGGACTGGAAAATTGTGTCTAGTCACTCTCGCAGACATCAATCATAGTCGGCAAGTCCCTTCAGACATCCAAGTTAATGGCCAAGGGATCCTGGCCATAATGCGATGGGTGTTTGCGTGTCCTCGGACTTTCAGTTGGACAAGTGCATGATTAATTATTTTATTATCTATAAATTGGTTTTGTCACCTCGCAGCGATGATGGTGGACCTTTTTTTCCCCGAGACAAGTAAGTTACCTTTGCATACTTTGAGGCTTGCTGGAATTACAGGCTTTTCTTTTTAGCTTTGAAAGGTTTTTCCAACATATTTTCCTTAAAAACATTTCCTTTTTTTTGGAAGAGCATATACGTGGTGGATATTCCCCTTCAAAACTGAAGTACACAGCTATTTGTAGCGGATTTTAGGTTCAATATTCTTTGTTGTCCCTTTTTGGTTTGCAAAAACTTTCAAGTGGAAAATCTGTGGATATTCTGTTCGAATGGCCCCATTAAAAATCTTTCAGATTTTTATTGTTTTTATGGCGAAACTCTCTGGCCAGATTTGGGTCAGCTGCTGTTCTCGTTTAATTAGCAGAATTTTATGACACTGTTTGGGGAAGTGGCAAGCGCTTGAGATATTTCGATGACAGCTTTAAAGACACCATCAGAAATTCAGGGAAATGAAAAGAAAAACTAGCTTTAGACCCAATCTAATTAATCCAGAACGTGAGAAACTCTTTCTTTACTAAAAACCCTAATGAAACCAATTGAGAGATTCCTCATTAAAGTTCAAAAGTTCATTTCTTGGCTCAATTTCTGTAATCGTTTCCACCGTGGGGAGTCGCTCTCTGATCCTCCAATTAGCGGTTAGGATCATAAAAACCCACCGAACCAACAACTAACTCAATCATTACGCAATTAAGCGGCACACATTTTCCCCACAGATTTATGACTATATCCATATCGAACGGAGGGCACATTAAATCACGCGACCCATTAATAAAATTGTTTCAGTCGCGTCGCTCCATTATATATATATTTTTGTGTTCTTTTTGTTGTTTTTGTTGTTTTCTGGGATTCCGACACACAGAAGTCCCAAATATTTAATCATTGTCGCTGCTGCTGGGCTATCATACTTGGGCCTTGGGATAGATGCCATAATAATTCTGTTGAAAACAATTTGTACAAGTTGAAAGGCAGCAGCTGCGGGCTTGGAGTCCAAGATTCAAACAGTTTTATGACCCTGCTTGGGCTGCCATTAAAGCGATTGTGAAAAATTCTGGAAATAATCAAAAACTGATATAAAACTACGAGTGTGATCTTTCCTGAAGAAGTCGTAAAAATAATAGATTACCCAGAGCAAAGCTCAGTTGGTCAAATGTGGAAATGTCTATTTGATATAAATTTGTTTTAATTTATTAGTTTGGTGTGAGTGTTAAAGAAACAAAGGGTTGTCTTTAATAATTTTAAGTAAGCATTAGCTCAGTATCTATTTTTCTACTGGGGTTTCCCGAAGTATCAATATCATGATATTTATCATTGTTTTATTAATAGTTTTTACCTTTTACATCTACTATTTCTATTTATTTTTAAACTCCCATTCTTTGTTTAGTTTTTAGTAAATTCTTTGATATTTTATCTAGCCTTAAACTTCATTAACTTTAGCTTAAACGGTTGGGTAATAAGGTTCATTTGCATTTGACGAATAAATGGAAGCACTTTTCAGCATTGATCAAATCACTGATCGACATGAACCCACACACAAATTGCAGTTTTAGTCAATGCAAATCGCTGTGTGGGATTAGAAAAAATCCAATTAACACTTTTAGAACGTGCCAAAAAGCCTTATTGCGCAAAAACGTTGATTTATGCGGCTAAAATCAGCGGGGAGTAGATAGGGAAATCGATTGGTAGCCACTGTGTCTGAGCCAGTTTTTGTTGATCGAATGGAAACCCTCACGTTCGAATGAACACCCACGAATCTTAAGAACTCACAAAATCAATCAACCTCGATTTGGAATTTTTAACAATACAGTAAAAGGCAGAAATTAACAAATATTAGCTGAAAATATTTTATAAAATATATTTTAATAATATAATTCACTTTTTAAAATTCCCAACTGAAAACTGTTCTATTTTTCTCTTTTATTTTACGACTTTATATTCCCAACTATTACCTCAATCTAAACTCATTTTTATTTAACAAAAACATCAACTGATCTTTAATTTACAACCATTAACCGCACTGTATTAAGCCGTATTCACTTGTTTCTGTTTGTAGTTCATCGTTCGCAGTAATGAATTGCCGTGATTTAATCAATTGTGGCAGGTGTTTGGTTTTTTTTTTCACATAAAAAATACTGCACGCAGCACTAGCAATCGAAACTGGTTGGCTCCGAGACACCGAAAACAACTTTGAAAATCTTTTCTCGCCGAGGTCTTGTTTGATTTGCTCAAATTAGCGCATGCAGAGCCGCAAAACCTGCTGGCGTCCCCCACAAAAATAAAAATAAAAATCAAAATAAATAAAAAAAAAAACAAAATCACTCGCAACATGTGGCACGTTTCTCTGGGCAGGCGATTGAAATTGAAAACTTCACTGCAAATTGTTGGCACTTAATTGAGTAACTCCGATCGATCTCGATGTGCTTTGCATAAATTGAAAGGCCACCTCGTCCATTCTGGGAGTGGGTGCGTGACATAGGTGTCCGCGTATGGAGTCTTGGTTGTCTTGATCGGGGGTCTCATTGTCTGCAATCCACGGGGGTCGGGACACTTACCGCAACTGCGGCCCAGGTGACCAGGTGACCGCAGTGGATTGCAACTTTATTGATTCGATACAACAATTGAAAATTTGTTGATCTTTTGTGGTTGGTTTTCTGACACAATTGGGTCGGAGTTCCTAAGGTCGTGCAGGTGATTGAGGTGAACTATTCGACAATTGAATGTAAGTAACGGAAAATATATCAAAAGAAGTCAGTGGTATTTTTTAGATATTTTTTTATGGTTATTTTCAAACAGATATTCCTAAATATAAATTTAAAAAAGACTTAATATTGCAAATGTCAATTTTTTTATTTTTAAGAATTCTTTTCTTAAAAAAATTAATATTTCCAGGTGTTAGTTTCGCTTTCAAAGACTTTTATTAATTTTTTTCTTGTTTTTCAATACGACATATGTTTAGATAATTGGGTAGTAAAACACAAATATTTGTACTCACTCTTACATTTTTTTCAACCTTTATCGAAAAAAACAAAATCCACCAAAAACCTCTACCTTTTTTAGCACCTCTTAACTTTGTTTATCATCAATTTTGACGACCACTATCAGACCTCCAACATTTTTTCCTGCATTGAAGAACGTAATAATCGCCTTGACAATTCCCCGAGGCACCTGCTGAGGCCAGTCGTCGGTATTGAAGAGAATATTTTTAATGTAGAAATCACCCTCGGGAATAGGGCAGAAATCCTCATCGACCAGCGGGAAATTGGTGGTTTCTCCCTGCTTCACCGAAGGCTGGACAAACTGCACATAGAACTTCTTGAAGCACTCGCAAATGCTCGTCTGTGGAACATCCATGACCATACGCTTGAAGTCGCCATCGCCATTGGGACTGGAGTAGAGCTCCACTGAGACCTTGAAGTCATCGTTGTTCATCTCGCCCAGGAACTTGAAGGATCCATTGAGGGCTCTCTCCCGACCAACGGTTTTTAGGCCATTAAAAATCACCAATGTCTCGGAATCGCCCTCAAAGGGTTCCAGCTTTTCATTGCTAACCACATAGGATTGCTCGCACTGGTAAATAAAATATGAAATAAATATGGAAATAATAAATAATTATAGTTTATAATATCTATTCACCTTAATATTGTGCAGCAAATGAAGTATTAAAACAGCCACAGTCCACTTCATTTTGAACTGTTAATAGACTTTACAGAATGAGCCCTATTTATGGGTTAGATTTTGACTTGATTTCGGCACGCGATCTTCATGTTTTTATATATTGTATGAGTATAGAGATAGAAGATCTTGTTTTAGATGTTTTTTCAATGGCAACATTGTTTTTTCGATCGTGATCCTTAAATTCCAACAAGAAATTTGTCTAGTTCCAGAGCTTGTTGAAAAGTTAAAACAAATTTAGCTATTGGAAATGTAAAAATATTATATGAGTCATTTAAAATATAATTTATCGTTGAGTCAATACTAAAGGCGTAACCCTCATTATTTATTTATAAATCATAAATAGATTTAAAGTCATTTTAAAAGTATTTACCTTATTCTAAAATAGTTCCCCAAGTAAATATTTATTGTATTGAAACACTTCTTGTTTTCTTAAAACATAAAACAAATCAAATCAATCACATTCCTGCCAATGAAACACCTTCTAATTTTCGTTCCCCCATCATCGATATTCCCTCGTGGTGTTGAAAATCCAACTATAATAATTCAATTTGCTGGAATCACCGCCAGTTCACCTACCCCCAGCCAGATGTTGGCCCCCAAAAATTCAGCCGAAGTCCCATCAACAGATCATCAGCATTTTTCCCCCTAAAAAAGAGCGATAATAAAGCATTAATTGAAAAGTTATAAACAAAAGACTGGCAACAACGAACTCGAAGACAAAAGACACGAAATACAAAAAGTGCGCAGTGCCAGAAAAACTAAACTCAGCAGGAGATATTTTACATTTTCACGGATGGATTTCCCCAGAAAGTGTGTGTGCCAGAGCACAGAGGGCGCGTTAGTTTATATTTATAACAAATTCATTCAAGATCCAACGGGGAAAAGTGGCCACGTTTCGGGGGGCGGTGGGGCGGAGGCACTGAACAACAACATAAAAATTAAATAGGGGACACACACGCGCCCGCGCCTGCCACAACCTATAAATAGGAAGAGTCAAATGAGAGGGGATTTTCCGAAAAATGAAAACGTCACTTCAACTTGGCATTGCCCGCTTTTCAAGGGGGGGCATATGCCGCCCATTCTCATCCCGGAAAAATTTATGTAAATTAATATGCTGAACTTAAGATACCTCGTAAAATTAGATGTTAAATCGGTTGGTTAATTTGGTAGCTTTCAAATATTTAAAATCAATAAAACCTAGTAGAGATTTTGGTTAGATTTTATTAATTTCCTAATTTGAAGTAGTAAGTTTCTTAAGAGGAATGACAATATTTTTATTTATTTATATTCATATAATTTTATTTAAAATGTAATGATTAAATTATTTAATATTCACGCAATATTCTTTATTAATTATTTCTAATTATTTAAGTTATCTTCCTTTTCTACTCTTAATCTGGCAATAATTAATACCTTTTTAGTAGGAACCCCTTCACTTAACTTACAAAATCTTTTGATATTTAAATTACCATTTAATCTTAAAATAATAAAACATTCCCAAGTACCATCATACCCCAAAATTCAATCAGTATCTCAAAAGACAGCCATCTGCAAGCCGCAAACTATTCAGGGCATTTTCCAAGTAATATGCAACACATGTTCTATGGCCTGTGGGGGAAGTGTGCTCCTGCTCCTGCTCCTGCGCCTGCGCCCCGTGCCTCGTGCCTCCCTCGCGCCTCCTCTTTCGAAATAAAGGAAAACGGAAAAGTGCCAGGGAGTTTTCCCTTTTTGTCAAATGGAGCAGCACACGAACGTAACGTCAAGTGACAGTTCGCTGTCCTCAGCCAGGCATGACATTAGATGATGCTTTGACTCGGATCAGCACCCCAAAAACCCCAAAGGAATATGAGGGGGCCCAGAGATTCCATCTTTCTTCCAACTCCGGCAGCATTGTCAATCAAAAAATAAAAGTTTGAGTAGGATTTATTAGGGGAAAATTCTGAATTACATTTAAGGCTTAGGTAAAGTTATTATAAGACAGAGAAATTCATAAAATTATTAAGACTATTTAAAATCCATTACATTCCAAATAAAATTAGTTTAAAAGTCAATAAATCTTTGTTTAAAATAATATTATTTACCCACAGCCAAAGAACGTAGTTATTGAAACCAATTTACAGTGATATGACGAAATACAGCAAATACAGCGAGTTAAGAAACCATTAAGCAAACCACAAAATTTTAGCATATTGCGAGGCTTTTCTATCCCAGATTAATGATCACTCCGCGGGCTTGGAGTTCGCCAAGTGGTCGAGCAGGTGACAGGCATTAGCATAAATCGCAGAAATCGCTGAAATCGAAGCGAGCAGAGCGGACAGGTCGGTCAACAATTAATGGACACCTACACGACGATGGGGTCTCCGGGCCTGGACCTCGCCAACGGATAGCCCCAGCAGTATAAATCAAACTTTTAATTATAGTGTAATTAATGTAACGTATTTCAATTAATTAAATGCACTTTGATTGGCATAGCGCTACCCAAAGGCAGTTCACTAACCAAGAAATCCAACAACGCCCAGGCACAGACGAAAAACGTAAGTTAGGCAAATCGAAAAATCGAGAGAAAAATAAAAACATTACGAAACCTGAAAATTTGCGCGCCAAAAAAAGTTGGCCAGGAAAATGAAATATCAAAACAAGCCAAGAGACAAAAACAAGAAGTAGGATTTTTTAAAGATTGATTTTACAAATGATCTTTTTTAAGGATTTTTGGGATATATTTTAAGCTAAGGAATCTTAAATTGATAACTTTAATTAATTCTTTAATTAATTTTAGGTATAAGTTGCCTTTTGCAATATTTATTATTTATAAATAAATATTTGAAAAAGCATTTATAGATCCCTGGCTAGAGGATTTGTTGCTTTACAACAAACAAAATATATTTTAGTTGCTAATTAAATTTACAAAAATTCGTTACTTAGTTCTTAATATACCCAATCCCCAGTTAATCCCCCCCCAGTAAATAGAGTATCCCAAACAGCTGTCCATGTTGCCAAAGCAGGTGATAAGGCGGCTGTGGCTGAGACCAACACCAAAGCTGCAACTCGATCCGCATCAAAACGTCGTCATAAACCAGCTGCAACTGCTGGAGGACCCGCCAAGGAGGCGAGGGGGCGTGGCGTGGGCGATGGAAAACTCAATTGCGTCGTTGCGAAAATTAACTGCAATATGCACGGGGCCCCAAAGAGGCCGAAAGACACTTGTGGCACAAATGTTAAAGGCTCGCCACAAGGCCTGATTCAGCTTCTCTGTTTTTTTTTTTCCTCTTTGCATACACAGAAAGAAATTTAAGTAATTATTACATATTCTTCTAAACAATTAATAAATTTATACCAAAAAATAACATAATAAAAACTGTGGATTTTGTTATATATTTTACTTCAAAAAATTCATTTAGTATATTTAGAAGAAAGTTTTTTAAAATTTAAGAAATATATATTAGTTTTTAAGCCTTTTTAAAATATTTGAAAAATTAAACCAACACTTTTCTCTATGTGCAACCGTAACTTTGGCTTCCTACGTTGCTGGCCAATTCAAGAAGGCGTCGCGTCGCGGCTTCCGTGGCAGGTTACAACAAATTTGTGGCCTGCTGTTGTTGCTGGCTTGGCCTAATGCGAAAGTTGTTGCCCTTGTGTTAGTGTGCAGTCGTTGTGTATTCGTGCCACAAGTGGCAGTGCCAACCAGCATTGGCCTACATAAATTATTTTCAGTTTAAAGCAATACAAAAAGTGTGAAAAAAAATTTTACGATTTTTTTTATAGATTGTTTTTAAATTATAAATCAATAAAGAATTCGGTTAAAATTACAAAATTTCTTATATTAAGGATAACAATGAATATATTTTTAATCAAAATACTAAAATAATATTAGATTATTAAAATAAAATTGTAGTTTTAAGGTTTTTGAAAGAAGAATTGTTAATGTTCATTTCAAGGTTTAAATAATTAACCATCAGTTAAAGCTAACAAGCAGCTAAATCGAGTGTTAAGTTAGTTTCAGAATGTCTAAACCTGTAATACCGATTCTAAATTTTAAATTAATTTCGGTTAAGCAACATTTTATTTGTTCTACATATTAATATATATTTTATTATTTAGAAAATGTAAAAGTTATAAAATCTTTATTGCATTTACAAAATAATTTCTTAAATATTATTTTTACAAATATAAATAGACTGAAATTATGATATTTTTTTCCTGTTGTCCAGTGTTGTTTGCCAACCACGTCACGCGTCAAACTTTGTACGTGTTGTTTCGTTTGTTGGTCAAGTGGCCAGCGAACAGCTAACAGCGAATAACAACAACAACAACTGCAACTACAACAACAACAACCATGAACAACATTGACAATAACAAATGCAACACGCGCTTAATTTTTATTAGACCTCATGTGGTGCGCATGCGCAGCACCGAATAACCGTTGCACACGGACATGGGCATACGGATACAAATGCATCTGTATCTCGGCGCACATGTGCGCGTAGATAGATTTTTTGGGGCCAGCAATTGGCATAATTGACTGGCCCAGGGTCCGTCTGGTCAGATACGTGAGGTGTTGGTGCGGAGAACCTTTTTCGGCCAAAAACATATTGAGCTCCACTCCACGGGCAATTGATTTATGTCCATCATTAATAACAATCACAAGAGCGGTCCGAGACAAATGTAAAGTAAGTCAGTTGAGTGACAAGGAGGTGGAACCTTGGGCAACACCCACACTAGATTTTTGGTTACCAAATTGGGATCTTGTAAGGGTATACATATCTCTCGGATAATTCATTTTGGGTCTATCTAAATTGAAGTTGAAGTTCTTCTGGTTGTGAAAAAGATAAATAGAAATTTTAATGGAATTTAATTAATCAATCAACAATTCTTATGTTTTAAATTAATGTGTTAAGATAAGATATGGGATTTTGTTGAAGAAAAAGTTGTATATAAATACCTATATATTTTATTTTAATATTAATTGTTATTCAATTATACACTTTAGACTCTATAAGCTTTACAAAATTTCTTAATTGCAACTGAAATACAAGTCTTCTTTTAATTTGTGTTCTTCAATTAAAATCCAATTAGCAAGTAAATATGTACCATTAAATTTTAATCCAAATGAACTCTAGGGATCAACAGAAAACAGTGCAGATCGTAAGCCTACGACTGAAAGAATAAAATATTTTAAAATAATATAAAACAAGCAAAATAATCGTAAATAAATACAGAATTACTTTTTATTAACTGTACATTTTATATTGATTTTCAATTAAAAGCTTTCATGAATATTAAACCAATACTTACACAATTTCCCCACATCGTATTTTGCAATTATCAGCAATAAATTGGTTTATGTCGGCAGCTTCACATATCAAGCCTTACAGATTTTTATGGCCCCTCTATATGGCCCGTCTATATTTAGATATCGCCACAATGAAGAGCCAAGCAAAACAAAAAGCGAATCCAGCCCGAACTAATTGCCATGTCCACAATGCCTGGTGCTTATCCTTGATCATCAATGGTTCATTAACTCCAGTTGCTGTTGCTGCTGCTGCTGCAAAAAAATAAGACAACAATGCCGCAGAGCGTATTTAATACAATTAACTTGCTGCGTTATAAGATTAACCCCATCGAAGGGCCAGAGGGAGCCTGCAGGAGAGTCGAGATCAGGCTTCTGCCCAGATTAACAATCAATTAAAATTGACAAGTGGTCAGCACAGGGTCCAACGGGGGAAATCGGTAAGTAAAGACAAGGGCTAGAGGGAAAAATAATTACGATGGCTGCATAAAAGGCGCCATTTAGCTCCGGCTAACGACACGCAATAATTACGCCCAATTAATCGCAATAACTTTTGCAAATTAGATAATTTCGGTTCACAGAACGGAGGCTGTGTCCAGCTTCAGCTTTAGCTTCTCTGCCCTGGGGCCACATTAAATGTAATTCTTTTCCTGAAAAGAGGGAGTTTGGCCAGCACAAGATTTTCCAGCACGCCACTCAAATGTGTGTAATCAGGCAACGCTGCACTTGTCGTTCTTCCATCGAGTCCATCGGTTCCATTGGGTCCATCGGTTCCATCTGCTCCAGCCCCCAAGGCAGACCCAGAAACGCCCCGGCTTCTGTGACAATGTATGGACACCCTAATGGGTGTTTCTTGGGCATATAAAAGTGGTTCTGTAATATTACCAGACACAAACCACAATTTATTCATAAAATTAATGGCCATTTCTGCTTAAATTAACTTACAAAACTATAATTAATTGTGGAGATAGGTGTTTATTTTATTTTTTGAATTACAAATAGAGGTTGTTTCTTTATATTTTTGTAGGTTCTGGCTCTTGTAAAGTTCTCTGTGATTATTTAATTATGAATAAAACACGAGGAATATTTTACAATTATTTTCTTCAAACAAAACCCGTTTAATTATATGTTTCTTTCTTTTTAAATTAACTCTAGCATTTGTTTATTGCCTAGCAGATATCAAAAAGTCGACTCCTCTGCTTAATATCTATAATTTATTATTTCCTAGTACAACTTTTTTTTATTCCTGCCCCCAGTGTGTACGCCACTTGCTGCTCTTCTAGTTCTTGCTCCTCTGCTGCTGCTGTTGCTCCATCAAAAGGCTGTTCTGCAAATAAATTATTGCCCCGTGCACTTGCGCCTGCCTCCCCCCTTGGCACACCCCCCGGCCCCACCTCGGCACCAGGGCTCTGAGGCAAATGCCTACTTAACCAAGGCGCAATGCTAAAAATACAATTGAACCTATTGCTGACAGCTGTTGCGTAAGCCGCGGAGCGGTTGAAGCTGGAAAAGGGGGGTTATTACGGATTTAACAAATTATAATAATAAAATATTAAATGGAATGTCAAAGGAAAATATAAAATCGCTTTAAATTATTTAGAAAAATATTGTTAAATAATATTGTTTATTTATTTTGAAACATTTTAAAATGATTTTTTATGCTTCTTTATATTTATTGGCCTTTTAATATTAAAAAATTAACACATTTAATAGCTTATTTTGCCTAAATTATATAATTTATTTAACAAATAATATAAATTATACATAATCTCTAAGTTTAAGCCAAAAATTATCCTAAAAGTAGGAGTAAAACTAACTTCAGGATACCCTTGAATTTTTTAAGTTTTAATCATAACTCAGCTAAAAGCGCATTAATTTCAATTCGAAAAGAAGTTCTGCTTTAGTTTTAATTAGCTTAATAAATCTGCAAACTAAATTTAATATTTTAGGAAATTAAAATTGTAACCCCTTATAAAATTTTGAAAAAAAAAAATTTTTTTTAATTCTTTCCGACAAGGCTAGATAGACTCGCCTGTTGATGCTGATCAGGAATATATATGATTTATAGGGTCGGAAATGACTGCTTCATTGCTTTTTAAGCTTCTGACTAAAATAATAATATACATATTTCCCCTTGTTCCTACTTTCTAAACTATTACTTTAAATGTATTACTTATTAAATTAATATAATTATATAGTTGTTACCCCAAGCTTAAACCCTTTCTTGCCCAACTCCGCTCCTGAGCAAATACAATTTATCAAAAGGCAGCACGCCACGAAAGCTGCTGCTGCTGCTCCTCCAACCAGTCAATGTGCCCTCCGGCGGCAAGCCGAGGAGGAGTCGTCTTCGTCTAGTGTTACATAAGCAAACTGGAGATGCGAGCAGCAGTTGGGTAGCTTATCTATCTGCGAGTATTGGCTGCCGGCTGCTGGCTGCCTGCTGGTGGAGCAAGGAGCAGATCAAGTGGCACCGGATCACCGGTGGCCACCAACCAGGGGGAGGAAAGCGACGACGGGGCAGCGACAGCTGGCAAAAGGCGGCGGCACTGTACTGGAAAGGCCAATTCTAGAACCCAAAGATCCTGCTTTGGCCAGAATAAAAAGCTCCAGGCGGGCACGCGTCAAGCTGAGAGTTGGTCGAAACGAAAGGCACTTGGAAAATGTAAATTTAAAATATAAGAATATATTTTAAATAAATTTATAACTTGGAAATATACATTTTCTAAATATAGGGATTAGCAAGAAACTTTAAAGATTTCTATTTTAATTTTATTTCAACTGAAAAAGTTAGTTAGGATTTTTTTATAGATTTTTTTCTGTGCATTTTCAGCAGCTGGCCTAAACCCAAACAGTAGCCCATTGTAACCAAGTTATATATGTACATACATATATTTATTTAGATATATATAAAAGGCATATGTTGGGCCTGTGGATTGAAATTGATTTGTTTGTGGCCTGTGGCCAAGTGACAGAGTTAGGGGACTTAAATCCAATCAGCAGACTGGTCCGCACACGCCTCCAATTAGAGTCTAAATGACAATTGTACTTTTAACCCAATTTACTCTCGGCTCTTCACAGATTCCCGGGCAGTTTGTTCTCTGTGTAGCCTTAACAATAAATCTGAATTGTGTACGATTTTTAGCCCCTTACATTACTCCTCCTGCTCCTGCTCCTCCTCCAGGTCGATCGCACTTCAATCTTTGCTCAAGTGTCGCAGAAGCCAATGGAGTGCATCGGTTTGCTAGGAAAGATAGGGTATTTGAGGGGTGCTATAGGTTATGGAAATTATTTTAAATAGTAAGAAATTTATTAACAATTCTAAAGAACAAAATACAATTTAATTTATATAAATTAACTTAAAGAACTTAATACTTTTCAAAGGGTTTTCTATATATTTTTTATATTTTTTATTTAGTTGTTAAACAATTTCTTAAATATATAAGTTACTATTTAAAATTCTTTACATTTATTCTCCCAGAAAGAGCATTTCCTAAGCTACTTTCTTCGTTAATATTATGATTTTTCCCCCTTTTCTTGTTTATGCATTTGATTATTTGCTTAAATCTTTATCGTTGATTTTCCAGGCTGTGTGAGTGAGTGTCTCTGTGTTTGTGTTTGTGCCTTCCTCGTTTTTAGTTTTGTAATATTTTTTTTTGTTTTCTTCTTCTTTAGTTATGTATGCAGGCAGCGTTTCTCGTTTCGTTCCTTTCGCAGTCTTCGTTTGCATCCACACCAACGTGCTCCCAGATATATTCGTATCTGTATCTGGAAGTGCGGCGGAGGCGAGTCAAGATCCATTAAGGCAATGACCTGTTTTCATATCATTTCTATATGTTGTTGTTTTGTCTCGTTCTGGCCCAAGGGGGCGTGGGTGGAGAAGGAGGAGGAGGAGAGAGGGAAGGCGGGGCACACGCAATCGACGGAGGAATCGACGGACGTCGCATGTGTCCCAATGTTGCAAGTTGATAGTAAAAATTATGATGATTCTTGCCCCAAACAACTGGCGGTTACTGGTCAAACGAGTTCTCTCCTTGTTGATTTTTTCTTTATATATTTTTTTTACTTTTTGTTTTTTTATTATTTTTGTTGTGCATATTTATCTCTGCGTTGTCGCTGCCTCCACTTCATTAGGTCTTTAATTTTATATCGTATCAAAACAGAGAAAAGGCAGGCACTACGCTTGGCTCTCGTGGCGATTTGCCTTTTGTTATTTTGCTGAGCCTAATTGATACCCTAGGAGAATTGTGGAGAGATAAATAAGTGTTTAATATTATTTAATATATTTTCTGTATTTAAGAATTTTATTATGAAAGAAAAGGTGACATTGCTAAAATATTTATAAATTTATTAATTTATTTTTGAAGATTAGAAGCTCTTATTCCTTAATGAAAATATTATTATAAATTAATGTACCCTTTATTATAGAATTTATTATAAAAAAGTATTAAAATCTACTTGATATCTGTCTCGATTTCCTTGCTGCTTGTAATTTATTTATAGTTTTTATTATTATAAACCCACAAAATAATTTCTAAATTTTATTATTAATCAATAGATAATTTTCTTATGGTATCCCTTGTTCGATCTTTTCCACTAACTTCCCTATCTTGTAGGCTTTTTGCAGTTGTACTATGAGCGTATCTTGTGGATACTTGGTCGACGTGAAAAAAGTCTTTGGCGCGTAAAATCTTTTTGGGTTCATTAGAACGTTGAACGTTGTTGTCGTTGTTGTTGTTAGCTCCCCGTTCCTGTTCCTTTCATGGCATTGGGGTTCCTCGGTTCAGATCGGTTCCTGGCCCTGGTCACATGGGCAATCAAGTCGTTCCTCGTGGCCCCTGTCACTTTGACAGCGCATCTGCGGTTTAATCTGGTTTCTGGCCGCGATGGCTGCCCTGCTGCTCCTCTGCCCAGTTAGAGATTGCAGAGTACCTACATACATGCTTGTAGTACTTGTATTATTGCCGCGGTACAGTACGATCCTAGAACGCGGCTATTTTTAGTGATCGCGTGGCTATGATCAATCAAACTGAAGGCGTGACAAAAGGGACAGGGGCCTATTTATAGGGCAGAGGTACATTGTTGCACGCTACAGAGATTGAAATCCTGAAATTAATATTAAATAAGCATTTTTAAAAGGTACAAATATATGGTTTAAGCAAGGTAGAAAATTTAAAAATACTTGGGAAATTATTTACTATTTTCTGAAGCTTACATTTATTTTAATAACTAATTGTATAACATTTTCATCTTATATAATCCCTATAAATCTCTCACTAAGTACAAATTCTTGTTTTCTTTTACTCTTATACCCAAAAAACCTTATGGGAGTTATCGCACCTCCATAATTTTCATTGTCGATCACTCACATCCATCACCTCTCACCTAAGCCCAACCGTGAAATTCGTCTTTCTTTCGTTTGGAGTTTACTCAAGATAAGCACTGCCACTTTCCACTTTTAGTGAAAAGTGCCTTTCTATTTGCCCAGAACCAACCTTTACGATATCTGCCTCTGCCTCTGCTATTATTTGCCCAGAACATTTGCCTCTGTTTGGCTACTTAAATTTCCCAGAGTCAATAAATGGAGTCGAGTTTGTTTGGCTCAGAAGACCAGATGTCGCGGCCCAACCTTGACCATTCCACATAATTGCGATTATCTGGCGATGCTACAACAACGTCTCAGGGTCAGTTGGTTTTTTTTTTTTTTTGTCTTGGCAATTGTTCATTAGTAATACCATCCTTGAAATCAAATTGAAATCGTAATGGGGCACACCCCCTGGGGGGCCAATAATAAGAATTGCACTAGCCAAGTCAAAGTTTAAGTAGAGTTTGACCGAAAACAAATACTACTATATGGACAAAGCATTTTAATCACGGCTCATTTTCCATAGATTAACCTCCAAGTGGGTGGAAACTCTGGCTGAAAGACAAATAATTGAGGGTTTTATGAAATCAAAAGACAGAGTGAGAAATGATTATTAAAATTAATATTTTTTGTAAATAAATTCTATGGTAAAATAAGGATTTTAATTCAAGCAAAGTAAAGCTTATAATAAAAAAAAATATAAATTAATTTAAATCCATTATAAGGAAATACTCTTACTAATAATTTCTGTTATAATAATCTATATGAATTTATTTAAATTTTTTCCTGTGCTGCCTAGAACTGAGAACTTAAAACCTTTTGGATCAGACCGTACTTAAACCATAATCATGGCCAAGTGCTGATTTGCATTCGCAATTGCTCGAATCAATGTTATGAATGTCAAAAGCACGACAAATGAATCATGCGGCGATCTCTTCTTTATATAGATCCCCACTGCCTCTCGATCGCCACCGATCGGTGGCTGGAGATCCGAGCTCAACTCGTGTGCCCCAGAGGCAGCGACATTGACAATGAGCCAAAAAGCGTTTCCAAAGCGATCCACAAACGGTAGCCAGCCAGCAATAATAAAAACAATGAACCAAACAAAAGCCAAGAGCATAAAGATGAATCTAACGACTACCTAATACCATGTACTAAAATAAAATATAATTAACATTGCAGGTTAATACAATAAATAATAATAATAATAATGTTTAACTTCTTATAAAGATTTTAAAATCAAGTTTTTCTCTAGTTTTTATTAATTTTTTGTTTATAATATTAAATAAATTATAATAAGTAATGAAGAGTTTTATAGTAAAAACTACTTCAAAATCTCTACATAAAATATCACTCCCTGTTCACCAACATTGTTATAGGGTATCGATAAAAAACGTGCCCGTTTGTAAGAGCTTTTGGATTTGGTTTGTTGTTGCAGCATGATCGGGCAAAAGATCGTTAAGCAGTGCACAGTAGCTGCTCGAGCGTCATAATAACAGCAGCAACAAGATGTTCGAGGTCCCCCCAGCCCAGCGTTGGGCTCCCTTTTTTCCCCCAATAGCCCCCTATTTCCCCCGCCACCCATCGAACCCACCGCCTACTTGCAGGTCCCACTATCCATCCGTCCGTCTGAACCGTCCGCTTGTCCGTTCGTTTGTCCGTGGAGTGTTGAGTGCAGCTGCAACGCTGCAGGGTGTACACTGTACAGTGCAACATCGACGCGCCACAAATCAACAGCACACACTGGGACTCCTCCGATATAGGACCGGTTTGCTCGGCGCACAGTGCGGACTTTACGGACATTACGGACGGAACGGACACAGCGGACACAACGGACAGATCGGACGACGATGCATAAAGCTCTTTAAGAACCTTTTTTGTTGCGGCTGGCAGTTGAATACACGGGCGGAAATATTAGTATGGGTTCTAATAATACTTAAGTACAAAATTATTTTTTAAAATTAATTATCAAAATTAATTAATTATATTAATAATAATAGTATCTATTATATTATAACTTTATAAATTTGTGAAATTTTTAAGGGATGTATATTTTTTTGATAAGAATTTTTATATATAAAATAAGTACTTCATATTGGAATACTAAAATACTAAATTTATATATTCAATCCTATTCCCAATCTTTATATTTTTAAATAAAAATATATATTAACCAGACAAATTTTCTTTAGCTACAAATACAAAGCCTGCAATATGTTATATTTTTTGATTGTGCCAAACCCAATTTCAATTTGTTTACACTGATTGATCTACAGCAATTTCTCTTTTGGCCTTTATAATAACTAACCAGCTACTAGTTGGCTGACCCATCAACCTCCTCCATCCCCATGCCCCTTCTAAATCGTTAAATTTCATATATCAAATTATGGCCTGGGTGCTCCGAACCCCTAATTTTGTTGCGTGTAATTGCCACTTCCAGTACAAAAGCTTTTATTTTGTATGCTTGTTGTATCTTTTGCTGATGTTGTTGTTGTTGGTGTTATTGTTGGTGTAGATGTTGTTGTTGTTGTTATTATTGTTATTGTAGTTGTACCTTTTTGTTGTATTATATATATGTACGTATATGTTGTTGTATCTTTTGTTGCTGCTGTTGTTGTTGTTTCTTTTGTTGGTGTATCTGCTGTTGTTGTAGTTGTATCTTTTGTTGTTGTATTTTCTGTTTCGTTCAGTTCTTTTCCTTCCTCTATGTTTAAGGCGGCTGCGCTGCCGTCTTAAGCTGCATTACAACTTTTTACTGCGTCTTAAACTGAAATCGAGTTTTGTTGTGCACGTACAGATACACGTACCTATACATATATATCTCTTCTGTACGTTTGTATCTTTTTCTATCCATCTGTGTGTGCGCTCAACTCCGCCCGAACCATCAACGCCCCAAGTGCATTGGGCCTCCCATTCCCCAAGCTTCTACCTCCCTCCCCCTGCCTGCCTATACCTCCTTCACTATATCTTTCTTTATGTGTCTCTGACAATCTGCTGGCTTGATAGTTACAACGTAGTCATCGTCAGCCTCCCTGTTTATAGAGGCCCATGTTCCCCAACCGTTGGGGCTCGTCCAGTAGCTGCGCTTAATTGCATTTTGACTTGCGGCGTGAAGTTGAGTTGAAGATCGTCATGATGACGATGACGATGATGATGAAGATGATGGGGAAGCTGGAGATCAGCTATCTAAAGATCTTGAGACGAAGACGAAAGAGGCTTTGTCATATTGGAACTCTCCACGGTCTATTTGCTTAGGGGCGTGGTCGACGGTCGCCTCCTTTTTGGCGTATGCCCAGTAGCTGCTGTTGGGCTGAAAAGTGTTTTTGCAGCCACTACACTGGGCCCAAAATGTTATTAGAATAACAAACTAAATCAGTTTCTTGATTAAAATTTGAATAATCAAATTTCCGGACAATCTTTTTGGGTACTTTTGTGTTTATTTGAGAACTCTTTCAAATCAAGAAATCTAAAATCCTTAAAAAGGTTCTTATTTTTTTTTAACGGATTTATTTGAAATAAGCCCTATGATATATGAAAGAAGTTCTTTCATATTATTATTTTCTATCATTCTTATTTGTCAAACACACTTGTATCTTATTTTAAATATTAATCTAAGAAGTTTTATCTGGAGTCTATAGAAGGGAACTTTTTTGTATGCTGATAATTCTTTACTCAATTTTAAAATTATATAGAGGTATATATTTTTAAGTGTACCCATCTTTGCCTCCCTTTGCAACGTCCTATTGTATTTGTTTTGGTTTGTGGGCTTTGTTGTAGTTTTTATTATGACTTGCAACTGTGGGTTTTCAGAAGTTTTTTTCTATTTATTTGCCTTTAGTTGATTGAATGCGCTTTGTTAGTTTGGGGACCCTTTTGTTGGTTTTTGTTCATTTGCTGTGATTAGTTAGCGGGTTTATGAAAATCTTGAATAATTTAATACCATTTCGGGAGGTTTGTTTTGGAAGCAAATTGGTAAGTCAAATTTTAGTTAAGGGATTTCAGTTTATATATTTATTTATTGCTTTTAAAGTAATGTTTTTATTACATTTATTTAAATGTTCGGTTTTGTACTTTGATTTTATGCTTTTTAATCACAGTTTTTTATAGTTCTTGTGAGATATTAAAGATACCGCAGCGGAATTTCCATAAATGGCAACCATAAACTTTTATTAAAATTGCATTAACCCACATTATTTGGTTTCTTAGTTACCGCAAAAGCATGTTCATACGTATTAATTGCCACTCAGTGTGTTTCTGGCCACTTGCCCGACGTTTTGTCTTATAAATTTCCAATAAAGCTAATTAGCTATGCTGCTCAGCTATCGATTTCATCGGCCCAAACGTCGAATCGGTAGCCCGCTTGTTAACCAAACCAACAGCCATCACGCATAAATTTCGAATTGTCTCTGGTTACAAGTTGTCCTAAACACCAGCCTAACTCATGTTTTGTGTATTTTTTATAAATTATGTTTTATACTCTAAAAGGGAAGATGGTATATTAGTTCAAGTGTTAAGATTTTAAAGAAATTTCCTAGATAAAACAAGAAACTAAACTGGAAGTCTATGAGTAACTTTATATTTATCCTACCGGAATAGAACATTTTTTAATAATTTATATGTATATCTGTTAATAATAATATTCTTCTCAAATAACCTTTTAAAACTCAATTAATTATTATAAAAGATTATCTACCATTTAACGACTTCCTACATCAGGTTAAAAACATTATTATCTTTAAATTACAAAGAGTATTCCAGCTATTGTGTCTTTATTTCTATTGAGGTGATCGCTTTGGGCATCAACTTACCATAATATTGTGTCAATTTGGACTTGTGTTAATTGTGTGTGTGGATCGGTAAATCATCTCGGGGCGTCAGTTTACGAGCTGCGCTGACTTTTGCTTTGAAATATCGGCTTTGATTTTGATGCTCGCTGCAATTATCTAGCCCCAAATCCCGGTAACTGTGCTTTAATGGGCCCCATAAATTCTGGAACATTATGACACAAGCAATAATCCTGAGCCAGCCTGCAGTCCACACCTCAGCGTGCATTTCATTATAAATAGGTTAAGATGCTAAATTTACTGGACATAAAACGCTGAAAAGCAAGCCAACACACATACACACATGTATGGCCACATAAACCTTTAAACCTAAACACGCACTTAAGTCATAAAAAAAAAAATAAACCAACAACTAAGACGAAAAACATGACATTAAATTGCATGAGGTTAAGCAGCGATGAAGCAGAAGAAGCAGCCCCGTCCGCGGAGCCAGCAGAAGAAAAATAATAATATTGTCTATAGAACCCAGCACAGGTGTTCAGTTGCCGCTGCAGCAACCGTACACATAAAAAACCAGCAGAAAAAAAAACACAACACACACACAACAAACTTAAAATCAAGTTTTAAAGATTCAACGACGTCGACGGCACTTAAACAGCCCCAAAGTTAAAAAGAGATGAAAACTATAGACAGATGAGGGTGTAAGAATAGTAAAAATAGTAAATTTAAATAAATATATTTTATATTACAAAAAAAAAATAGTTGCTAAATTTTATGAAAAGAATTAATTCGTAAGAGATTTAGTAATATTCAAAATAATTAAAGAATTTATATATTATTTTAAAATTGATTCTATGAAGAAGAGTACTGCCTGGCACTGATTATCCTATACTTTGAGATTTTTTAAATTAGTTAATATAAGATCATTAAAAATCTTAATTTTGAATTCAAAAATGGTTTATGAGAATCAGCATAATTAATTAATAATTTTTTAAATCTTCCAAATCAAGCTAAAGCCTTAGCAGCAGAAAAACTTTCCTAGATAAAGTTGTATTCTCTAATGAAAGATTCTCTTACTTCAACATTTTTAAATACAATTTAAATAATAAAAAAAACATTAAATTTATAAAAATCCTTTCTCAATTGGTTAAATAATTAATTTAGTTTTTTTATAACTATTATCTTGACCCCATCTGTGCCAGGAGTGAGACAGCAAGCAACCTTTAAATGCGGGCCGAGCAGCATCCAAACGTGATGGGTTCAAAGGAGTGTGGTGCGGGGGATTATATGCTGGTGGGGGTAGGCAAGGGGAATCTGTGCTTGGAGAGGGAATATAGTGAAGCCAAACCCAAGTCGCGATCGGTCCGTGCAGGCAGCAACTTGTCGAGACTCGCCCCCATACCCTTGGACGGACTCGAGTGCCTGACTGCCTGATTATGATCGGATCGGAGTGGTGCGCTATATGTATGAGCTGCTCCCGCTGTGGCTGCACTGAGAGAATTTACTGGTAAATTGGAAATCCTGGGAAAAAGTAACAGGGTTAAATTATTTCAAAATTAAATTAAATTACTTAAGTTATTAACAAGAATCAGTAATGAGAAGCAAATTAGAACCTTTTAGGGTTCATGATAGTGCACAGCTCTGCTTATAGCTAAAGTAAACCATAAAAATTCAAGAATTACTCCAAAATTGATGACTACAAAATAATACAGTGGTTAATCAATACAAATACTAAGAAAATATTTTGTTCCTATTCTGTATAGCCTCCACAGCTTTTATATAAATCATAATAAGATACTCTGAAATTCTTTTTAAATTATAATAATCTAAGAAAATTTCTAATATGAATTTATAAATTTTAGATAAATTTTTTTCCAGTGCATGGCTGCTGCCGAGGAGCTGTGCCCGATGTCTGCGTGTGTAATAAACATAATGATAATGCCCGCCGCCATCCAAGTGGTTTGGCTGCCTTTTGCTGCTACCGTGGATGTAATTTACACTTACACTGGGACGACACAGCGGCTTTCGGGGCAAAGAAAGGGCACGAGGAGGCCTGGCACTTTGGTCTTAGAAGCCAAAGAAATGACACACTTTGGTTGAGAACCCAGGCCATATCCAATAGCTGCTAAATGATTCCGTTTGTTTTCCCACTGAACGTATACGTTATAACAGGAACGTGATCTGAACGGAAAGCCCTCTGGCGGTCATTAGCCAAAGTTTTGGTTAAAAGTAAAAGCCAACTGAACCCTATGGAAAAATATAGGCTAGAGGAAGTGGGTATAGTTCTCTGAGCTTAAATTAAGATTAAATTACGATTTTCCACTTTTTAAAAGATTATTAAAGACAGTTTAAACTCTGGTATTATAATATTTCTAATTCAACTTAGCAAAGAATATTTAGCTTAAGATAATGTATCTATGATTCTTTTTATAATTAAAATTATACCTTGACAACAAGGGAGTCGGGAATAAACTTATAATAAATGGTACATTTAATTTTAATTAAGGAACCATTTATATATTATATACTCTATAAATATAATTTTGGTGTCCTACTGCACCCCTCAAAAAAAACTATTGTGCAATCGCACAATCTATTCTGGCTCTTAAAAACCCCAATAACAATTGCAATTTGTAAAAAATATGGCCCAAATCAAGTCACAAATGGTAATGACCGAAATGGAGGGCCCTTTCAAAGCTCAAAAAAAAAAACATTCATACGCCCCTTGGGCCCCTCGAAATGGATAGGAACTGAAGTGAGCCCAGCTAAATCGAAACGAAAACCAAAAACCAGCAGCTGAGCCCCTCAGGCGGCAGTTAATCAACAGTTTTTATGCAAAACTACAAAAAAAATATACTGAAACCAGAACAGGAAAATGAAAAGCGAGCAATAACCCAGGCAGGCAAAAAAAAAATATACATATAAAAAACCAAAACGCACACCTCAAGCCCCCAAACAAGTCAATATGATCGATCGTTTGCTTGATTAAACCTAATTGAAAACGAAAATGCGGAGACTCGAGCGAGAAGCCAAAGAAACCAGAGAAGAGAGTGAGCGAGCAACGCCTGATTCTTCGGTTCTTCGGTCCGGTTCGGTCAGTGGAAATCGGCCTGAAATCGGTGGAAACCCACCAGACGGGCCACTTACTACAAGAAGCTGGAAATCAAAACAAAAACGTAAAAGATCAACGCACAAAAAGAGCGCGCCACTGAATTTTGGCGGGAGACTACTGTACCCCTCGATCGGCGAGAAACAGATGAACAAAACAAAACGGACAAAACCGGAGGAGCCTGCCTGTAGTAGGCGTAGCCGTTGAGATGGTGTTGGTGTGTGTAGAAAATCGAGAAGAACAACAAAATCAAAAAACACAGTCTACAAAGAGAGAGCTGCTGCTCAGAGATTTTTCCAAGAGCAGACAATTTTCCATGGGATGCAGTAAGAGATTAAAGTAAAGAGAGTGTTAAATCAGAAAAGAGAGTGCCAAGATCAGTGTTGCCGAGCTGCAGGTGAAGAATCGAAAAAAAACGGGCTTTAAAACCATATTTCAGGCGATCTTGAAATACATATTGATTTATCTTTGATTTCTAAAATTCTAAAATTATTAAATCAATTTGAAATAAAGAAATTATATACTTTAATTAGTAATACGTATACGTAATATTGTAGTTTATTAGAATCTTTTGTTTTTATTATTTTAAAGATTTTTCTTAACACTTAAAAATTCGTAATTCTTCAACTAAGTTAGACAACAATTGCTGATCCCCAATTAACATACAATTAAGTACTTGAAACCCCAATCTATCAGTTGATAAAAAAAAACCTTTCATAAGGAACCCCAACCTGAATCTACAATTAATTTCTTTGTAGTAGTAGTGGTTTCTTCCCTCGAAAAAAAGCGCGCCAAAAAGCGGGTCCTAATGTGGATTTATAGTCCTTCCTATGTTGAGAGCCATAAAACCGAATAAAAGGGAGTGAGAGGAGTACAGATAAAGTGGAATAAGGAAAAGGCTTCGTTCTTCGGAGAGTGTAATAACCTCAAACGGATCCTCGACCTGTCTCCCTTGCTTCTTCTGGCTCTCGTCCTCTCTTTTTCTCTCCCTGAATAAATTTCACAGCAGAAGCGGAAAAGAAAAAAAAATCGAAAAAACAGGAGGAGAACCAGCTGAAAAGGAAGAAGAGAACGAAACGAGGAGCAGGCAATGTTACTTGTTTCTTGAAGGGTCCACACGATCGCCCCACGACGTCAATTTGCAAGTTCTCCTTGGAGCCACAGAAACTCAGCCCACAACTGGAGAGCCAACAGATTCGCAGTCAGCGAGGGGTGACACGAAAGTTTACAAAATAACAATACAACAGAATTTGTTAACTAAAATTTACAAATAAAAATAAAGAGGAAACCATTCAAGGAGTATTAAAAAAAAGGTGAAAAGTCTTTTTTAAAAACAAATACACTTTTCTATTCCGCCGGAAGTCAAAAAACGTATTTTTGATTGCCTACATCTAGGGGTTAAATAAAAATACTTAAAAGATTGTTCCTTAAACTTGTTTATTTATAAAAATTATTAAATATATGAAAGAATTAAAAATGTTTAATATTCCTAATATTTCTAGACTATTTTTATTTGTAATCTGAGCTTAAGTTTAATCATATTTTGATATAATTCATAAATAAGAAATTCTAATAAATTCTTGTAGACCTAATTTCCCAAATTAATACCAATTAATGCATGTACAATTAAAAATTAATAATTTTTTCTTGAGAAAATAGCTTTAGAGTTTCTCTAAATATCCTCAAAAAGTTCAATGAACCCTCGTAACGTGCGCAACATTTTGCGGACCGAGTTTGTAGTACGTAAGCCGTGTTCCTCTGTGTTTTGATTTTACGGCACAGATGTTTTATTTGCCACAGCACACTCACACACCCAAAGAAAAGGAGAATCGGTTACCCAACAGAAAGAAAAAGAGAGAGAGATATACCTCATGCTATCTCATGTTTACCCTGTCGTTGTCTGCTTCTTCCGCATGATCCTCCACTTCGTGTCTTTTAATGCCTTTAATCCTAGCAAATAATACGAAGAGAGAACTCTAGGACAAGTGTAGGGAGGAATACGAAAATGCTGGAAAAATGAGGATGAAAAATGATACACAGTGGAAAATGAAATTATTATTTCTATTAATTAGTTCTTTACAAAATTATATATATCTTAAAAGGTTAAAGAGTTTTCTTGGTTTAAAAAATTATATTGCATACTTTTCAGCACCTTTTCGATTAATTTCAAATCTACAGCAATTTTATTGGGATTCTCTTAATTTACTATAAAGTTGTTATGGCTTTTATAATTTTTTTTTCTCCGTGCATCAAAGTGGCAGAGTCTCGGGGACTCAACCTGGGGACTGTCCCTGTCCGTGGCATAAAACAGAAAGTGTGCAGCACACGCTCTTGAAGCCAAGCGGGAGGATCGCCCCAGGGGCAGGAGGAGGAGAAGCCGCAACCCATGTGGTTGCGGTTCCAACTACGATTGCAATGAACTTCTAGCCCAGAGTCATTGAACTTGTCCTGGGGGACTAGCCTGACTCCGTGCTTAGCTCTGGCTCTGTCTCTGTCTTTGGCTCTGTCTCTGGCTCTGACTGTGACTGTGACTGTGGCTCCACGACGATATCAACACGGTGATCATCATGATTGTCTTCGGCCGCAAGTTTAGTATGGCATTGTAGACTCTTATAGTACGTCATAATGATCATGGTCCGTGGCACACACAGTGAAGTGGCTTTGTCCCCAGCTGTACCCCGAGTCCAACTTCTCCGACTCCAATTCCGACTCCTTCGTGGACATAATGAACTTGGGTTTTGGGCCTCGGACGTATGTACAACGTACTACGTACGCAATTTTCAAATCGTGTTTGCCCCATGAGATCGTGGAGCCTCCTCTTTTTGGCCCCAAGTTGGGTTCTAGTTGCAAATGTTGAGATACTCTTGAAGAGAGTCTAAGTGATTTTGAAGAGAATTTTTCAAGAAAGGAAAGATTTAAGATCTGGCATTAGAACTACAATATAATTTTGTCTATAGGTATTATTTAGATCAGGATTAATTCCTAGACTTACAAGGAAAATCAAGTGTAAATTTAACAAGTAAAAGTTCCGATATATCCTCATAAAATATAGTTATTCTTTAGGGTATCCCAGGCCTCGTTATTGAATCCCTCTGTATTTTCCTGGTTTTCTATTTGATTTGGCAACACGCTGGCTTTGTGGCCCATTGTCGTTGGCTTGGATATGGGTGCATATATATACAGTATAAATATATATATATATATGATAATGATGTTGGTGATCGTGCCACTTTAGCAATGGCTAAGCTACGTAGATCGGGAAGACCAAGAACCAGACCCCTGGGATGGGTTGAAGAACCTTTTGATTGGTTAACCATACACGACCTCCTCCCTACCTCCGAGGAGGAGGAGCAGCTCTGTGGGCAATCCTGAAGTGGGGTGCGGTGTCGTTGGGGCATTTAACTGTGCCATGTTCTGATCCTATACAAGCTGAGAGCCCCACAGCTGCCCGATATAACCACCATCTCCCATGGACTTGCATGCATAATATTGCCAAGATTTATGCAAAAAATTGATGGCAATTAGTCGTCGTCGTCGTCGTCGTTGTCTTGGGTTCGTTCTTTATCTGGCTGGCCAAGAGGGAACTCTGTTTACTCTCCATATAGTATATGTATGCATGGGCACTTAGATGTAGGCAGTATATGTTTGTGCATAATGATTTTCGGTATCAAATTACATCGGTTAGGGGTTTTTAGTATGTATTTTATTTGCTGTTTGCTGTGTCTTCTGTCCTCAGTTTTTACCCCATTCCCTTCTAATTTGATGCGCTCGTGCCGTCTTTTCTTTTTTTATTTTTTTTTCCTAGTCCATCCTCAGTCAGTCTCTAGTATCCTAGTACATTTGCTGCTCTCGATCTGGATTTTCTTCAAATCGGATTTAATAGCTTCTGACCGAAACGAAATTATTTACAAGCCCAAAACGAGCATAATGAGCTCTAATTCCTTGAGCCTGGTCCGCGATCCAAATTGAGTTTCAAGAAAAATCAGAACTGTTTAGTTGTTAATGCTAAAGGTGGGAGAGGGTAAAGGTAGAAGGACAATTGGAAAATATCTATTTTTAAGAGATTCTCCTTTAAAAACAGCAATTACTAACCTAAAGCTTCACCTCTAGAAACTCCTCACCTCATCTTTGTTTTATTTATCTTAACTTCCAAAATTTAATTAAGCTTCTTAGATTTTATTATGATTTAATATTTCAACTATATTTTAAAACAAAAGACTTAAAAGGTTTCCCCATAATTTTGGCACTCTTTCGTTTCCCTTTGTCTCAAGAGTATTTATTTATTCCCTTCCCCCAAGACCCTTGCCAAAAGGTCGATGGATGGTGTCAGTCAGAGAGCGTGGTTGAACAAGAGTTCAAGAAGAATAGTTGAGGTACATCCGTGTCCCAGAACTGAGGTTTCCAAGGCACACACAGAGCCGACGTCCAGATGTTGTCCCCTTTGAAAGGGAGTTAAGATCGCCGGATAGAAGCGGACGAGAGGGATCTGGCGGGGATCGCTGTCGCTCAGTCGGACGTCGTAAGCGTGTATGACATGTGAGTTGCACGTTTTGTCGATTTTCGAATTGAGCCAACGTCTCAGCACCCCTACTCACACCCCTCCCTTGTTTCAGTGACTATAATTTAGCTATTTTCTAGGGAAAACTGGTGGGATATTGATTTAAAAAAAAAAATAAAAAAACTGATTAGGCTGTCTTATATGGTGGTAATAAAATAATATATAATATCTTAAACAATAGTTTTTAAAACATATATATCTACTTAAATATCTGCTAAAACATATTGCATTAAGACTATTTATGGTTCTGAGTTTTTAGTGTTTTAATAATATATATACTTTTAGTATCTTTTATAAATAAGTCACAATAAGTTACTGATGGACACACGATCTATCTATATATATATTTTTGTGTGTTTTATTGGTCTCTGATATATCGCCTGATATATATAAAAATATCAATATATATTCAACAGAAGACATCTCAAAAATAATACAATATTTTACAAATTTTTAAAAAAGATTTGATTTTTTAAAGGTTCAAATATCTTAAGAAACTTTCATTTAAAACATTTCGAGTTCAACGCATTAAAAACCTTTGGAAAAGTATCTTTTTGGTTCTTGGTTCTCAAATAGATAGATAGATAGATCGTCTGCACTGACTATAAGACTTGGTCTCCTTCCATCAGGGGCTTCCCCTACTCTCACTCTCTCTCTCTCTGTCTCTGTCTGCCTTTTTCTCTTTCTCTGCTTTTCAGACTCGTGCAATCAAATTGAGGAGTTTCAGCTGGGCCCCTGAAGAAGGTCCGTCCCTGGTCCGGATCTGTCCGTTCAAGACCTATGGGTACCTGTCAGTCAAAATGCGTTTTACAACAGTTTTTTTTTTCCAGCTCTTTCTCTTCTTTAGTTGCCTTCGTTTTTTCTTTCGTTTCGTTGCCCATTTGGTAACCCGTATCGTTCCTGTTGTTGTAACACGATTTTATTTTCCCTTTTTTTTTCTACCTCGAAAATCTATGAGCAATCTATCTTTTGAGTGCACCACCAACACACCAACAACAACAACAATCAATTTCGATTTTCCTTTTTTTTTATTTTGTATTTTTTTTTTTTTTTTTGTATTTTGTGTGTGTGTTGTTATTTCTGTTGTCTACTTTTGAGGTTTAATGTGGCGAACAGCGACGAAGATTCAACAACTACTACTGTATGGTAATCCATGACAGTTACCGAGATCTTTATTGTGATCTATGGGTTTTTTCGCCAGGTGCCTGAGGAAGGTGCGGGAGGAGGGATGACTGGGATGGATCTATAAATGGGAAGTTATTAGAAGGGATTTGGGTTAGGGAATAAATTATGGTTAAAGTTTTTTAGATTCTGAAGATTCTTAAGATTTTAATCTTATCTATTCATACTTTTTATATTATAAAGTTTATAAATTAGTTTACATTTGATAAGTTTTCTCAATAAAAAATCAAATAAATAATAAAGACTTCAGCAAACCTAATAAAAATATTTCTTTATTAATAATCGCCTAAGATGACCAACAAAAAAGCGTTATAAAATCCCAAGATCAACCCGTTCAATCCTCCATTAGTAAATATTTCAATGACCCGAAAAGAACATATAGCCAGAATATCTTCGGGGGGATCCAATCCAACTGAGGCTCTGAATTCGCTTTTGCCACACAATAAAATGTCATAAATTATACGCTCAAAACAGAGCACAACGCTTGGTCATCATAAAAATAAATACATATAGTGTATGTATGGGCTACATGGGCCACAATAAAGATCCGACGACGACTGATCATTAATTAATGAACATGATCAGGAGGCGGCAGTGGGAGCAGCAGCAGCAGATGAGTTGTGGCCCGGGGCCATTAGAATGCAACATGTCGTCGTGGTCGTGTTCGATTGCTCAAAACACAGATATATATTCAGACATCTATTCAGCCATCTATATGGACATGCACAGAGAGAAATTTCTATATATTTATAAAGATAAAATAATAATAAAACAATATTACGTACGTATTAAAAAAATTTATCTAAGAATTATTACGTTCTTTGTTTTTTCTGTCAAAAATATTATTTATAAATATATTTCCAACTGTTTTCATATTTTTATAGCTCCCCTTTTCTTTCAGTGCCCTTTCTTATGTATGTAGAATTTCTCTTTGTTTACAAAACAAAATGTAAACAAAACTTTTGTTCTATCATCGAGGGCAGCGATCGAAAGCATTTGCTGCCAAGCTTCAAATCACAAAAAAATGGAAGAGAAAAAAATGAAAATAAAAGGGCAACAGCAGGCTGAGAGGAGGCACAGAATCTGGGGCAACCAAGCTGGGGGCCTTTTGCTTGCATAAGCAGGCTGTGGCAAAGATCGAGCTACGCACCACAAAGAAGCACCAACGAAAACTACACAGCCAGCAAAGTAAGCCTGGGGAAATATTGGGGGAAATTAAGCCAAAGGTCAGACAACGACTAGGAGATGCTCTAAGAAAAAGAAATTTCTAAAATCTTACTTTAGATTAGGTCTAGAAAATAATATACTGGAAATAAGTGCAAGGGTTTTCTTTCAACTAAATTTATATTTTATCAAATATTTGAACTATTTTTTAATAATAAAAATATAGCAAATATTTTCACTACATTTATTTTTAGTTAATTATTATAGTTTTTAATTATTTAACTCAAATTTTTTAATTATTGATGTTCAAAAGACACCAAACTCTGCACTTTCCCATACTCTTTACAGAGTATCTTTCAGATTGTTTTGGCCTTTGTTCGCTGATGGTTATGCTGCACTTTGATTGACAGCTGTTGCAGTGTGCTTTAGCGTTTTTATTTTCGTTATTTCTGTTTCGCTTTTTATCTGTAAACGCGCCTCGAAATGTTTCTAATGACATTCACTTTTTGGGGAGAGAACTCCACACACAACACACACACGCTTTTTGGGTCAATCATTATCGCCATGTCAAGTTGCCGGGCACGCAGTTTGCACGTTCCTCCGGCTGCCATGTGTCCCTCTAAGCTCCGTCCGGCATGCACGGCCATGAAGCATGGAGAGTCGAACCCAAACCCATCGGACCCCAAGATGATTTCACTTTCAATGCCTGGGTTGCACACTGCCGGACCGGCAGGGAAGGAGATTGGGGTTATGAGGCCGCCATCGGTGTCGGTCGCCCTCGGGATATCGTTTTACTAAGGTACACTGTTACACTGTTATACAAATTAATTTAATTTTATGCAAATTTATAAACTAAATTTGAATGTGCCATTATAAGCATTAAACAGACATAAGAAGTGTAAATTCTTAAATTCTTGAGGGTTCAGAACAAAATATGATGTCAAAAAGTTCAAGTATGAAAACAAGTATTCAAATTTAAACTTATTCAGCTTCAGACAAAAACTAATGAATAAATATTTACTATATTTCCAGACCCTAATATATATCACTATTTTTCCAAGTGTAATCTAACCGTGATCCAGCCATAGCCAAGGGTCAGTCAATGTTCTGGCCCACCTTAACCAATGTTTGGGAAACACTATTAGATTACCACATCGGAGTCTATATGTATAGGCACATGCATCTGTGTGTTTGCATTATCTAGTCAAACAAATGTTCCTACAGCAAATCTCCGGAGCAATAGAAACGTCAACCCTCTGCAAAAGAAAGAAGTCCCAGCTCAAAGGAGGAACCCAATCCAACAAACAGGAGAGAGAAATAATAATAAAAAAAACAGCCACTGGACAGGTCTCCGTCTGTCTGCTGGGCAGCCCATGATAGATCACCCCATGGACAAATACGGACAGGTGAAACTTGTCAGTCAGTCGGGGGGACTGGCACTGGGGATCGGATGGTTAAAACAGCAGAGAACTGGAAGTAGGGGTAGAACTAGGAGTAGGAGTTTTAGGGCAGAGCCAGCAAAAAGGGTCGACGTCGCGAGTCCTACGCCAACAAACAAACAAACAAATAAACAAGACTAAGAAAGGAGAGGGGCAGCACTGGAGATTGGGTGTAAAAAAGCAAGAAAGAAAAAGGAATCGAAGTGGGGAATACCCCTGGAAAAAGATCAAGGGGTTTTCTCAAGTCAATTCTATACAGTAAAGATTAAAAGGAAATACTTTAAATACTTTAAAACTATTATTAAAAACTAGTATTTATTTTATTTATTACATTTTCCAAATCAAGTAGTATTCCAAAAATTTATCTAAACCCTGATAACCCCAATTTCTTTATAGGGTATCCGATAGTCTCCCTCTCTTTTACTGACCCTTGGCCTTATCGCACTGTAAAAACAAAGACCCTGGAAAAGGGATCATGTAGCTGAGCCGAGATCAGTTGAGTTCACTTTGGTTTCGGTTTAGTTTCCTAGCCGGAGTCCAGTGAACGTGAACCCGAGACACACTTGCAGAGTGTGCTGGGCACAAGTGCCGGGAGAACCTGGTAGGGACGGGGCAGGTTCAGGGGCCAAAGACCGAGGGCAATTTTCCTCAACAATTATGGGGTGACTGTGTGTGTGATCGTGTCTCTCTCTCGCCTCACAATTTCATGTTAATTTCCTTAGCATTTATCGCGCTGTCTTTGGGTTTACGACCCATCATTGTCCTCATCCCTCGATTGTCACCTCTTCGGTTGGTTTCTTGTGCTGAATTCGCATCCCATTCCATTGCTTCCTTGCTCCCTTTTATGGAGCCCAGTTTGGTTCTTTGTCTCCCCCGGATTTTTAATATCTCTATAAAATCATTTTTTCCTTTTTAAGGTCTGAAGCTAGTTTTACGATCTGTCCCGGCTACCAAAAAAAGGCGGGCCAAGTTATGATTCATTGGCGATCCCATGAGCACCTGCCACCTGGAAATACTCACTCAGGTGTGACCCGTTGCTAATGAGCGGGAATCTAAACCGGATTAGGATCGTTGTGATAGTAGTTATCCAGCGTTGAGGGTGGAAAATGAAAAGCCAGGGAAGAAGGTTTTTTATCGAGAGATCTTTGGAGGAAAAGCGAGGACAGTCTGAAGTAAATATACTAAATACTCTTTAAGATTCTTACATCAATTAGCTGTTGATTGTTTAAACAAAGACTTGCCCCTTTTGGCCAACTGATTGCCCAATAAATACCCAACAACGGCCACTCTTGGTTTAAGCATTTTGTCTCACAATTTGTATTTAACCTTTTAAGGGAAGCCAAACGATAACTTAGCTTAATTCGAGATACTGTGTGTAGGATGTGCCTGGCTGTATGTATCCTTTAACCGCAGCCATGATTTAAGCCTCAGTTCCAGTGAGCGCTATTAGCATGCAGGTGTCAATTGGCCAAGACGATTGGCAACCTGTCACATTAACAAGAAAACCCGAAGGAGGCGGCCGCCAGGCAAAAGTAAAAGTGATCCCATCCAGCTCCAGGCCAGGTTACTCCACTTTCCATATATTTACCCATTGTGCATTCCCAGCAAACTTGACTTACTAACTGACGGATCGACTGGGTCAATAGAAACCAGAAGTCGGTGAGGAGGAAACTATGCACTGGTAAAAAATTAGGGATTATTAAATTACAGAAAAAAGAAAAATATATTTTAAGTTTGAAAATATATTTTAAGTTTGAAGGGATATAAGTTTGTCTTATAATTATAAAAATTTTATTTAAATATTATTTCTATTCACTTTCTTAGATTTTAAATATTTTTACCTTTAAGTTGTTTTATTATATATTTTAAAGCCTTTTTAAATTTTCTGTAATTTCCTAGAATATTTTTTTATCCCATATATTCCTCCCAGTGTAGTTATAATTTGCTATTGCTGCTACTTCAGCTCAACAAGTTCCGCGAGACTGCTTCCAATTATGGCAAGGATCTGTTTGCAACATACACCAAAAAGTCAACTGCTTTGGGATCTGGCCTCAACTGGGTTTTGGCTTGGTTTTGCTGGCTAACTGGCTGGCTGGCTGTTGGCCTACTACTGGTCTTAGACAGCCTGGCGGCTTCCAGTTGAGCCAAGACAATGCGTGGATGTAGCTTAAAAGTGGCCAAACCCGTGGACAAATCGACTTGAGATTTCAACACAAAATGGATTGCAAAGATATTGAGGTTTACCCACTAAAATGGGCTTTTAAAATGTATATATATATAAAGTTAAGCTATAAAAAATACATTAAAATATTATAAATTTTTTCAAGATGAAATAAATCTATTTTTTTGTAATTTTTTTTTATATAACTTTCCCCTATTTCTAACCTACAACTTGTCATCTATTAGGGTATCCAAAGGCATAGCAATTGAGTTTCTCTACCTACTTCATCGACCACTAACTCATGCATTATGCTTAATTATAGTTTATTTATTTAATAAGCCAACGTTGCGGTCCGCTGCTCGGGCAGGTCCTGGTCCCCTATGATTTCATTTTGCGCTTTAAGTTTTCGCAGCTTTTTGACTAGTTTTCTTTTTTTATTTTTGTGAGCAAAACTTTAATTAAATCGTTATGCAAAAGTTCCACTTGTCGCTGCGGGTACTAACCATATAATTTAGGATTGTACTGGATCAGGCAAGTGCTTTAGGAGATATAGATTAAAATATGAGTTGTTCGGTGCCAGGTAAAGTATGTTTTTTTCGAACAAAGACATAAATTGGGGACTTAAAAGTGATACAAATGGGGTTGCAGTTGTTTTGTTTGGGAAATAAAAATATAGAAGAAAATATATACTAAGTTATTTAAAAAAAGAACCATTATTTGGATTGTTATACTCTAAAATAATGTCCAAAATTCAGGCTAATTTAAAATTGTAGTAAAATGTTAGCCCATCTTTAGTATTATTTTTTAACTTTAACTTTTCTTCTTTGAACTCTGATAACTTTAATTAGATTTTAATTGTAGTTCCCAGCTTATCATTCATTCTGTGAGAATGTTCCTATAAATTCCCAATCTGATGGCCATAAAAATAGACTTAAATAGTGACAGGAGAATAATGTTTACATGAACCGCCGTCGACAGCTGCTGTTTCCTTGACTTGAAGGCCCACCTGCATTTTGAATTTCGCACCTTTCGGCAAATGCGTGAATCATTCCAAGCCCACCAGCCAGGTGAGTTAGTCATCATTAGTGAAAAATTGCACTAGAAAATTGTATGTCCGAACAGTAGAAATTCCATTGGCATAAGTCGGCTTAAAAGGTAAACAGTAACTTGGTTAATGCCCTACGCAATGTTTATTTTAAACTATTAAATTAATAAGTTAAAAGTAAATTTAAATAAATTTATGAGATAAATATTATATTAATATATAATATGATAAAACTTGCTGTTTTGTTTCTATATTTTTAAATATTTTCTAAAAACCTCAGATAATAATTTATTTATTCTATTAAATAATTAAGTAAATGACCCTTTAAACAATTTATTCTCCTGTTTATCATTATATGTTTATTTTCTGTTAAATTTACAGTCAATCTATTGTTCACACTTTCTATAGTTTATTGAAACAGTAGCCAAAAATAAAGGAAATTTTATAAAAACTAAAGACAGTTGACGAACCACCAGTCCAGTTCATTCGTCGATGTTTAAGCTGAAGAGTAACTGCTCCGAGTCGGGGATCCGTGGCTCCCCAATGGCCGACCAGATGGCGAGGGTCTGATAGGGAGAGCCGGGACTCGGGCAGAAGCTGGAGAGACGGGACAGAGGCTCAAGTTGAAGTGCAGCCAGCCTCAAATGCTGCGGCGCATGCGCAGCGGAGACGATGTCGGCTTATTTATGGCCTTTGGTTTGGGGCCTGGGTTCTTTTATATTTTTCTCTGTTGGTTTTCGTGTTATTTTTTTTTTTATTTTTCCCTTCTTTTCTTTTTTTTGCTCTTTAGGTTCATTGGCTCTTCATGGTTTGCTTTTTGTTAAAATGCATTTATGGTCTTATTTCGTTGTAGTTCTTCTCGTGTGTGTGTGTGTGTGTGCTCGTTTGGGCTGTATTCCTCTTATATTTATTTTCTTTATTATTATGTGCGCACAGAAGAGGAAAGAGGAAATTTCACAAGGCGTCGCCAGTTTGTCTGGCGTGTCTGCCCTGCCCTGCCGGGTTTATCTCGCCTCTGCCACTTGGCTGGCTCCACCATTTTATGAGCGCTGAGCTAATGATCGGGGTTTCTTAACAGGAAAATTCTTCGCGATTTGGAAGGTCGAATTAGGATTAGGAACAACTTAAGAGTTCTTAACTTCATTTAAATTGGATTTTTGTTTGCTTCTTTCTTACGAAATTATTTTTTTCTACATTTCGGAAAACTTAAATTTAAAATCATCTTTAATATATTCAATATCCAATACTCCACCCAGCTTGCTCTGAAAAAAATATACATATATATTTACTTGAATTTAATGTACAAATATTTAGAGATGAAGTAATTACCAAATGTATATATGTTTATGTATGTATATTCGTTTTGTTTTGATCAGCTTACCTTATACCAGGTTCTTCAATTGGGATATATCGTAAATACACAAATCATTGGTTTCCACCTCAAGTTTCTTAAGAGCCTTAAGCTGCTTTAATATCCCGATTTCATTATCTTGGAGACTACAACGGGGATAGTAACTCAGCGACTTCAAGGTTTTGCCATAACTGAAGACCGATTCTCCAAATACTTCGGAAAGATTCATGGCTATATCGTTGCTGTATATGGTCAAATGTTTTAGAGTCGGCAAGTAAGGCAGCGGCGTGTGGAAGATCCCAAAGTTAACTTTAAGCAATTCAATTTTCGGCCACAATTCACCATGATTTTTGGGCAGACGGATAAAAGCTGACGTTACCTCCAGTCTTTCAATGTTCTTCAGGGGAGAGCAAACTTTGAAGATATCAATGGGTTCTCCATCAATAGTCAAATTTAAATTCGTCAGACTCGCAAGTTCTCCAATTCTTTCCACTAAAGAGAAATGTTGATAAAAATAGATTTTATTTAACTTTCTTTCCTTTACAATACTTACGATCGGGATTGTTATACAATGATAACGTCAAATGTTTCAGCTTGGGCATTTGCAGCAGCGTATCCACCACACTAACATTTTGAGGATCAAAACTCCAAAGTTCTATGTGAGACAGATTTTGAAGACTCACAAGCAGCGACTTGAATGGATCCCAGGAACTGCTATAAACGTAAAGTTGAATCTTCTCCAAGTTGGGACAGTGCATGGAGGCCAACTTGGCCACAATCATGTTATATTGATCGCCCCAGATATTGATGCTTCTTATGGAGGATCCACAAAGCGGCAAAATGTCTAACCACTCCCCGATTGGTCGATCCTCAATTTTAATCGACTTGAAGGTATTGCCGGCGTGGAAGGCGAATGCCTTTCCAAGAACGCAATGGGACTTGGCCAGATTGAGCTTATCTCTCATACTCGGAATGTACTTGTAAACCAAAACCAGAAGCTCTATTGGAAGGTTTATTATATCGCAATGGGATGACATCTTCTTTAGTTTTGGAACAAGAAAATTTAAATCGAAGCTGTTATGTGCTAACTCTAAAAAATGGAATAAACAAAAGGTAAATTATACAAAGTTGTTTACCAAAAGCCAGATGATGATCGGTATGTCCGATAACCGGTCATCGATGACCCGTGAGTCCAGGGAGTCGAACAACTGAGTCCAATACGGAACTGGTTCCTTAAACCGGATGACTCCCAAAAGGAACCAAAGTTTGAACCCGAGAAATTTGGAGTGGTTTTTGGGACTAAGAGAGGCTTAAGAAAAAGGCAAAGGTGAAGTAAAGGGCGAAAATCCGTGGCAGCAGGCGGTTCGGTTAGAGAAAAATTTACGTAATCGGAAAAAATCAAGTTTCTACCAGTGAGTTACGATAATATATTCTAGTGTGAACAAAAATGGTAGTTTAATTAATTATAGAATATTCCGGAGTGAATAATCCTGGACCAGGAACGCTATTTAGAGAAAACAGGAAGATCAGCCACCAGGAAGAAGACTACTTTTCGAGGAGAAAAATTGGCCACTCCTTCCTGGGTGGCCACAGGTTTTTATTCCTAAATATAATTATAAGAACAAATACAACCGCCAAAAAAAAAAAAGGAAATATAGCTCACAGAAAAATATAAAGTAATTTAAGTCATATTTATTCCACATACATGTTAATTTATTGAAGACATTACTCGCCATACAAGTATTAATTAGTGTTTGTTAAATTATTAATTTATATATTTATTTATAAATGTTCTATGTATGAAGTCCTTCGGTACCGTGGGTAGGATATCTAAGTGTCATAATTTAAGAAACAAAATGAAAATACAGTGAAGAGATAAAGATGAAGTCAGAGTAGACATTCGTGTTGGGGGGGATGTGATGACTTGAGCAGATACGATCCACTATAGAAATTTGGGAGATGTGTCGGAGGATACACTCATGGTTGGGAGGGACTCCAAGGACTACGGATGAGCCAGGTAGTCCAATCCAGAAGTTCCAAAAATCCGTTGCAAAAATGTTAGCCGTTGTCCAAGTTTAAAATTCCGTTTTGTTTTTGTTGTTGTGTCTGCTGCGTGATATATTTGTGGTCGTTCCCCTCCTTGAGAGAGACTTTGCCTAGCCGGCAACGAACGCGCGAAAAGCTGGACATAACAAAGCGAAGCCTTTGAAAGTTGCACTGAAGGTCAGCAAAATTTCTTGTAAACACTAGATCAGTGCAGTCACATTTTGTAGCTAATTTTGCCACTTTTCGATATAAAAAGCTACGTTTCCCATTTCAACATTTTTTTGTTTCAGTTCCAATGTTTCAATTTTGTGATCTGCGTTAATCTCGTTGAACAAATATATGTATAACATTTATGTATTTACATAGAACATATGTATCTATGTATGTATACATATAGTATTGATGTATTTCCGAGTTTGTAAAACTTGTTTCTTAATTCTAATCAAATTTTACGCAGCATTGATCACCCCAGCGTTTGTACCCTATTTGCCCTGTGATTTAAAATGGAAATTCTCACGTTATTTTGTGGAGGGGTTGTCGAAGTGATTCGGAGTGGATCATTTTCACACGCCTCTATTTTTCATGCGTTCTGCATTCGCGCCTACTGCCAATTACATTCGTGCAACTGTCAGCCGTTCAATGACAATGACAGCCATGGGTTAGCCCTCCCTCCATGGCCCTAACCATTCAGGCAACCGAAAGGTTGCTCCACGATCACTCAGCGATTTTGTTCTTATTTTTTTTAGCACTGTACATGCAATACAAACATAGATATGTACATACATACATATGTATACAGTATCGGTCTAGGTTTACACTTGCAGAAATTTCTATGTGTCCATTTTCATAAATTTTATAAAATTTTAAAATAAATTAATGTGAAAAAGGTATAAATGGATTTTTGAAAATGGATTTAAAATTTTATATATTTAATAAAATGAAATATTTATGTTTTTAAAAAAAATTTTTTAATTTTTCAACATTTTCAAAATATTTTATGATGAATGTTATTTTTTTTAAACTTAGTTATTGTTTTTTAGTTTCTTAAATTCACAAATTTAAGATTTTTATTTTGCTAAAATTAAATTTAATTTAATTTAATATGTACTTCAATTCATTTTTGAAAAATAAAACAGATAATACCAAAAATATATATATATAAATATAAAATATAGGATAAAACTCCCCGCTATAAAATGTAACTCGATTTTGCAGAATTTTTTTAAAATAATATAATAAAAGGGTGACTTTTACTTTTTATACCCTTGCAGGGTATTATAATTTCAGTCAGAAGTTTGCAACGCAGTGAAGGAGACGTTTCCGACCCTATAAAGTATATATATTCTTGATCAGCATCAACAGCTGAGTCGATCTAGCCATGTCCGTCTGTCCGTCCGTCTGTCCGTTTCTACGCAAACTAGTCCCTCAGTTTTAAAGCTATTTGAATGAAACTTTGCATATAGTCTTCTATATACTCTCACTGCTATATATGTCGGAACGGGCCGGATCGGACGACTATATCATATAGCTGCCATACAAATGTTGGATACATTTTTAGAAAAAAAATTATAACTTGGCTGTTTTTCAATATTTTTGCATCAATTTTGAGATATGGCCATTTTATTATATTTCAGAATTTCGGTTTTAATTTTTTGAAAATCGGACGACTATATCATATAGCTGCCATAGGAACGATCGGGAAATTAATAGGAAAAAAAACTATAACTTCG
>VNJY01006685.1:2413-34381 GCA_008042715.1 Drosophila bocki | reverse complement strand
TATACCAAAATACCGACACAATTTCATACAAACCAACAAAAAATACTAACTGTAGCGCTCACGGTTCTGTGGCGGTTAAACTTAGAACAAAAAAAAAAATTTTTTTTTCAGTTTTCAAATTATTTTTATTCAAGCAAATACATTAAAATAAAGATAAAAAATTAAATAAAAAATATTTTTAAGAAATTGTCTTCATTGAGAAAAAAATATTTCTTTACTTTGATACCCTTTAAAAAGGCGAATGAGTGGGCGTGGCAGATTTTCCAATACATATGTTAATTTTACAACAATTACCTGTCAAATGGCGTTTAAATTATTTAGTTATCTTGTTTTTTTCAAAAGTTATGATTTTTGCAACGTTAAATGAGAAAAGGCGCTACTGTGCGACGACCAGCGAATGGCTGGCAGTAACCGGAGAGGATGCCCTAGAGTGCCTCTCCGGCTGGCTCAGCAGGATACTTACGGACACAGACACGCATTCTGTCTCAATGGCATGTTTGGATTTTTAATGGCCCAACACCAGGAGGAGCTTCCCTCTGGCTCTTAGATTTTTCGACAGAGATTTTTCCGTACCGGTAGAATTTCCTCATAATTTTTCCACACACACACAACACGCACAAGCAGGGCACTCAGACAACAAAAATCGATTGAAACTTGTTGAGATGGCCAGTCGTCCTTCTTCTTCGATTGCCTGCATGTAATTTCATGTATTTTTAATGCAAGCCCTGAAAATACATCAGGCTCAGGTAACCTTACCTTAGCTTACCAGTAGTTTACCCTACCTCACCGCACTCGACAACATTAATCATTTTAAGGTTTCCTTAGCTGTTTGCATTTATTTTTTTTGCCCCGGCACCAGAACAACATGTGTACATCCTTTGGGCCTGGCCCCGGACCGAAATCCATTTATTAGGGGCAACTAGTTAGTGCTCGAGGGTTGGCCAACACACAAGCTCTCTTCTCTGTTCAGGCTCTAGGACTAATAGTTTTTCCTTTCAGTGGGTTTTCTGAGGCTTTTATAGTTTTACAAAATCAGTTTGACAGGACAAAAAGGAGGAGAGTGTACATATATGTACATACATAATATACTGTGTTTAATTTTTATTTAAATCAGATTTAAAGTTTTTTTATGTAAATATTTGTTACTTTACAAATTTGATAAAAAATATATTTTGATAAAAAATTTTCTAAAAGATTAATGCTATAAAATGTGTAACTAAGTTTATTCTTTACTAATTTTTTACATAACAATTTTTACTCTATGAAATTTAATATATTTTCCAACTATATACTTTACTGTACAGCATCCCCAAATACGACTTTCCAACACCAAAACATATCACATTTTGGGGTTTGTTCTCAAAGGGATTTTCGTCATGTGCTAAATCCATGGCTGCAAGTGCGATTTTTGCCTTAGCATGTGGATATTTTTCAATGGCCAGTGTGTCGGGTAAAAGGGTTTGGGGCTTGGAAAGCAGGATGGTGGCATACCCCCAATCCCTTTGGTCCTTCCTTTTTGGATGATGCTGGTTGTGCCGGGCTCATGATTTAGATGCGGTGTCGCCGTCGTTCTAGTCGTAGTTTTGCCTCAGCCTTAAACAACAATGTCACCATTTTGGGCTATTTGGTGTGCTGCGGTCCCTCCCCTTACCCACACTACCACTACCATCTTTCCAGCCTTCTTCTATCCTTCTATCCTTTCCATATCCTGGCCCTTGTGCTGCCTGCCACTTGGTCCAAACAGAAATGCCACCGAACATGAAAATTAGAGAAAGGTGAAATTGCACGAAATGAGTTTATACCTTGGCTATGCGTAGCCAAACATATTTACATGTCCTACGGTGTGTGTACCCACTAACGTCGTGGTGGGAGAAAATGTACATATGTGTGTGCCAGGATTCTTTATATGCGTAATGATCGAAACGGTGACAGGGGTATGGTTTCCTCAGGGGATTAAGCTTTGCAAATCTAGAGTTTTAGTGGGGAATCTATTTTAGGATAGTTGTAGCTTTATATATTGTATTTTGCTAATTAATTTTTAATTATTCAAGGGTTTTATATTAATAAAAAAAAAGGATTCTAAGAAGCATTGTGTTTAAAATTTCAAAATTATTTTGGTTTTAATTTGACACTTCCTTTCCTTTAATTATAATTTCTGGAATATAATATCTAAATAATTTAACTATGCTAGCTAACAGTAGTAATTCCTTTAGTAATTCATAAATATTTAACAAAACTGTTTAAAATACATAAACAATTTCCCTTTATAACCTTTTTCAACCAACTTTATAAGCTGTATCAGCTCTCGTAACAATTTCGAAGCTCGACAAACTTTCTTGAACTTTTTTTTAGAGAGATATTTGTAGGTATTTTTTTTTTTGTCTGCCAAACACAGATATTTTTTTTCCACCTTGCCAAAGGTGTGAGCTCCCCGCTGACTAAGCCACTGGCTAAGAGCTGTACGGGAGAATAAAAAAAAAAGCGAAACCTCCTCCGGACGTAATAACAAAGCCTCCTGTGTTACAGCCCACATATGTGCGTGGTGTAGTGTAAGTGTATAACCTTGATGATGGCACTATATGTGTGTAATCGGGGGGAGGTGCCAGGGGTAGTAGGTGGAGCTGGGGGTTGGCTTATAAAACGCGTCGTTTCGTTGCCTGGTGTAGGCTACTTGTCAAGCGCTGCGGGCCAGAGAGGGACTGGGCTGGCCACCCAGCAATTTCAGCAAATGTTTAGGGGTCGGTTCTTTGCATCCCGTCCCCTTGGTCTACATGTGCGTCTGAAATGAGGGCTCTTTGCCTGAATTTCACCTCAATCCCACTAGCTCGAAGCTTTACTGATTTACACGATATATAGGATATATACTAAGGAAGCGGGTGCGAGAAAATACGGCGTATTAGGGTTTAGGCTTTCAACACCAAACACCCAACACCTATATTAAAGGCAAGCGAAGTGGTGTTTTTTTTTTTCACATTGACTATAAAAACCAAGGAAAGTGAATATTAATTTTACTGCTGTATAATAAATAAAAACAAACTTAAGGAGTTGATTTTATAATATACAATGAATAGTTATTTGAATATTAATATAAAAGTAGTTCAGGAAGTAGTCTACCATTATTAAAATATGGATATAATTCTTTTTTAAATATATATTTTATGATTATGACTTTATCAAAGCTTAAAAAAGAAGGTAGAAAAAGGACCAACCTAGATTATATATAGTTTATATTGTTTATAATTTTCTAAAAATTATATTTCAACCTTAAAATGTTTTAAATAATATTTATAATATTCCATATAATTGATCTAATAAAAATAAGCAACAACCAAGCCTTAAGGCAACTGCAATTTTATGTTTTATAAAAAAAAAATCAATCTAAAAGATACTTTGCAGATGCAAAGTTGATAAAAGTATCTGACACTTTTTTTTTTTCGTCTATTTTGCATGTGCACAATGCATAAAAAATCAGCAATGCATACAAAAAATAATAAAAACAAAAGGAGCAAAAAAAATAACACACAACTTACAAAAAATAAAACTATCAAAGAAACAAATCCAGATTTCTCAAAGAGAGACGTCGACATAGAACTCTGGGAGAGCTTTCGCCATGGTTGGCTAAGTCTTCCGATGTTCCTATGGCATATACACACCACCTCCAGCCCACCGCCGCCTCACCCTTTCCATATGACTCTGCTGCCGACTTGTCAAGCAACATTCCGTTTTAGTTTTGTTTTAGTCTATTTTTCTGTTTCTTTTTTTTTTTTTTGTTTTTGCCATGTCTTGCAGTCAGGTTTTAGCCATAAGATATAGACAAAAAAAAAAGAGCTAACCTATCTTTGGTCATTGGAGGATGCTTGAACCTCCTCTCGCCTCTCCGCTGGCTGCTTTACGGTACTTTTGCCAGTCGAACGGCCTTCGCTGGCATTTGGCAACACAAAAAAAAATAAATAAAAGCGGCTGAGACAACTGCAAAAGTTGCTTGCCTTTGGCCTCACTCCCACGCTTCCCTCTTCTTCTTTTAGTGGGCCTCCCTCTCTTTCTAAGGCTGCCGATCTGCCTGCTGTGACGTATTGTTGCAGATTATTTTCGAAGTTTTTTTTTGTACACAGAACTGGTGTGTAAGGGTATTAACCTCTGGTATATAGGGATGATATTTGGTACATAAAATGATTAAAAATCAGAAATGCAAGTATTTATTGAATATTTTTAAGAGAGAAAAACTTATAATAGATTATTAATTTTAAGTCTTGATGATCTTCTTATTTATTAAAAATTTTTGTAATAATTTTGAATTATAAAAGATTTGATAAATATTTAAACTATTCTTTTGAGCTAAATTGGAATTTAAATATTAAATTATTTTGATGATTTATATTTTATATTTATATTTTCATTTATTTGATATACCATCAATTAAATCAGCAACAGAAAAATAAAGTACTTTCATTTTACATTTATTTCTATTCTCTCTACTTAAACTCTTATTAAACCGTGTTACAGTTTCCAAAAACTGACCACAATTTAATTAACAGTTTTAGTGGCCAATATTATTATTGCTTTAAAATAAATATAAAAAAATATAAAAATAGTCTCGAAATTAAAAACTAAATTGGACTACAATTTCCAATAACTGCTATAGAAACAACATTCGCAATGAAAGAGAATTTGAAACTCTGGTAACAGAGATTACTTTTATTTCCTATTTTTTGGTGATTTCATTTTATTGTTTTTGCTACTGATTTTGTTTGTTTTGTTTTTGTTTTTATGCTGTTTTTATTTTATCTACTCGTTAGCAACATTTTCGTTGCCGGTTTCAGTTTCGTTGGGGCTTTTGTCCTCCGGCATTAGTTCTTTTGTTGAAACTTTTTCAGCTTTTCCTATACACAACACAGCATCCTCCCTTGACTTTTTCTTCGTCTTGTTTCTGTCTTCGTTTACACGGGCATTAATTTTTGCCTTCTTTCTTTTTTTTTTTTGTGCTGTTTTGGTTCTGCAAAGTCTTTGGAAAAGTTTGCGGCTTTAAGTTGAGAGTTCTCGCATCTCGCAGGGGGATTTCCTTTTTGCCGCCTGCTGCTGTTGACATGTGGAAATCTTTGGCAAAGAGATAGCTATAGAAGGACTTCCTTTTGGTGCCATTTTCATGGTTAATTAATAATGCACAGAGCTTGCCACTCAGCCAACAACTGGCAACTGCGACTGCAACTGCCAACAGAATTTTTGCCACCACCTCGAAGAAAGTTTCCTTCGGCTGCAATTAAACCGCAACTCTTGAAATGCCGACAAATTCCCTTTTCAACTTGCAAAAAAAAAAAAAGGGGAAAACTCGAAACTTTTCTTCCCATCACCCCCTCGAGGCTCAGCATTTTTATTGGCCCCAAAAACAAACAAACATTTCTCGATTTGGTCTATATGTAACGAGCATTTCTTGTTGCTATTGCGGTTTCTTAACAAGGGTGATTCTTGGCAAGTCGTTAATAATTGGCGATCTACCCCAAATCAAGTTTCCTGCCTACAATAAAATTTGATTTTGCCAATTGTAAGTGATGTTTAGGTTTCTTTGGGATTAGCTTTATGTTCTTTTGTGGGTGGAATTTATCACCTTTTGAGAGGAAATGATTATTAGGTGAATTAAGGGTTATTTATATATATGAAATTAAAAGAGAAACATTCTCCATATGGGTTGAATTTGTTTTATTTCCTTACTTGATTATATTTTTCACAACACAAATATATTGTCTGGCCGCCACACCCTTAAAATAATAATTATAAAATTAATTGAATTTAAAAAAAAAAATGAATTTTTTTGTCCTTCGAGCCGGAGCCTCCTGCTCCAGTAGCTTAGGCAGTACAATAACCATGCCAGATAAGTTCAAAGGTTTTTTTTTATTATTTATTTGATTATCATTAAAGTAATGAGAATGAATCAAGTTAAGTTACTATTATATAAATTTAGCTAAAATTATTATTAATTCTTAGCTTGTTGCTCGAACATATAGAGCATGTAACTTAACCACATAAATTCTTAGTAAAAATAATTTAACAACAGGAACTATAGTTACTGCTTTGTCAGAAATTACTTTAGCATAAAACCAAAAATGGTTTAGATAATGCTTCTGGAATTAAATTTAAATAACCACAAAACTGTAATTGGCTATCTCTAAGAATATAACTATTTTCCAAGTTGAAATTTCCTAGATTTTTCCCTAGACGCAAAGTAGTTTCTTCGCCGCAACAACTATAAAGAGCAGAGCAAAACTGAAAATGACTAACAACTAGTAACAATAAAAAAAATTATAAAAAAAAGACCTGCAACAAAAGCTACGCTCCACAGAACAGCTGCAGTCGACGCTGACGTTGCCGCCGTCGCCGGCAGAGGCAGCAACTGAGGAGCGGCCGGCGAAATATTTGCAACGAACCGGCAATAGAAAGAGACCGAAGAAACGCAGACAGAAAGAGACAAAATGACGGGGAGACAGACAAAACACAAGAGCGCAATGCAACTTGCCTGGTAACTCTACATTGAGAATAAAAACTATGAAGTTTTCGTTTTTATTTCAAAATAGTTTAAAAATCGATCTTTCAACATAAAATGAAAATAATAATGCAAACATTTTTTTACCATTCGTAAAATATTCCTTTAATAATAAAAGGTAAAACATCGCTGAACATTTTAAATTGTAGACATATTTTTATAAAAACTAGTACTAGTTTAAATTTTTGTTTTCATAAATACCAAAAACTTGGTTTTAATATTCCCCTCAATAAGACATGATTTTTAAAATAACAAATGCATTTTTAATTCAAACTCTTAAAAAGCCAGATTTCTTTCGAAGTCGTATTTTGGATTTTTCAGTGCATAACATCTGCTTTTGTCTAGCCAAGGGAAACCTGCTGGTTTTCCACTTCCCTAGCGCCTCATTTCCCCTTTACTTTATCCCCTTGCACCTTTGGCTCCACTAGAGTTGCATGCGAGAGAGCGGCAAACGATAACAGTAAAAAAAGACGGGCAGACGACACACAAACAACAGGTTGGAACGACTATAAAATACCTAGGTTAATAATATTGATTTAAAAACTAACCTTGCTTGGGATTGTTTCTGTAAAATAATGTGTTTCATGCCCGAAAATGATTTAAGTTCAAGCATAGGAGATAGTTTTTTTAATGTCTTAGCTCTTAAAATATCTTATTGAGGTAGAAAACCAACATTTTCTTAGCTGGAACTTTATTATTCTTTTCCTTTTATTTATTAAGGCATACGGGGAGTGCTGTTTACCCCTTTGTGTCCTTTGTGTCTGTTAATTCAGCCCTAAATCGGGCGCGCCGGCAACCTTATCGGTTAGCATTTTCACAATTACAAAAATAGCAGTAACATCACAGTACGATTACATTAAGTGTCTTCCTTCACATTCTAGCCATTGTAGGTCGTCTACTTCTGGCCCCAGGCGACCGACTCCTTTAACAGGCTCCTTAAAGAAACTATAGCATACTTTTTAACAGAATATTTATTGTTTTCAAAACCCACAACGCAGAAAATGATGTGTTTTATGTTGTTTTTTTGATCTATGCAACTGGGATATTGTAAAGAAAATATTTCACTAGACTTACGGCTAATATTTATAATTTATGAAAAATAATACTGAAAGAAGTTCTTTGAATATTAGTTATGTTAAATCGAATTTCTGGATCAAAATCCTCAATTCTCTTTTCAAAATGATCTTATAATTGTACTAATAATATTGAAGTTTTGCAAACAAAGTGAAATCCCCATTATACCCTGGATCAACAGGAGTTGCGGGGTAATATATAAAAGCTAGCCAAAGTCCCGACCGACACACATGCAACGCCCGCAGCGACAGCGAAGCCGCCGAGAGAGTAGCTGCGACGCTAACGGCGGCAGAGACTCGACTTCAGATTCAGATTCGGATTCGGATTGAGAGTCTAGAGCTCCAGCACGTTCGGCAATTAGTTGAACTTCGTTGCTCGGGCCGACGAGACGAAAACACGAATCCAAACTGGAGAAAACCCCAACAAAAAAGCGAGAAACGGCAGAAAGCAGCAAACATCCATCATAAAAAATAATAAATAAACAACAAACATCAACGGGCGCGCGTTTAAAAAAAAGTAGACAAACTTTTGCCAGTGTGAAATTCATAACAATTTGTTTAAAAATATATATTTATACATATATATCTGCCAGCGGAGGTAAAAAGTGAATTGAACTTTGGCAACTTTGAACTTTGATTTCAATGCAACATCAGCATCAGCAGCAACTGTAATAATGAATGGCAACCGGCATGTCTGGCTTTAACCCCCTCATCCCCCAATTCTTCCCCATCATTCCTCCCACTTTTCACCCAAAACAACCCCCTCGACGACGCCCCTGCTGCTCTGCCAGCGTCAGCGTCGCCACAAGCGTCTCCGACAAATTTATCGATTTTTTCAGCCGCCACATTTGTTTGCACTTGCGTTGCTGTTGGCTGTTTGCTCTGTTTTCTTTTCCTTTTCCGGCATCCCTTAACGCATAAATATTTCCAATATAGTTTAATTGCATCCAAAGAAATCCAAATTGTGGTTTAAACATACAAAAAAATATAAATATAAAGAATTTTTAAAGCTTCCTTTTGTGGGTGCGTGCGTGTGTTTTTGTGTGCGATTGTGCGAGTGTGAGCTTGTCTGCCAGGCTTGCCACCTTTTTCGAAATTACAAAAAAAAATAAAAGCAAAGAAAACTTATTTTTGGAGCCACTCCCCAACAACAGAAAAGGAGCTAAAACATAAACAAGAAGTTAAGACCAAATTCAGCGAATAAAAACTCAACAAAAATAATAGTTTGAAAAGGTAAATAATTATTTTTAGTGTGATATCCATTAAAGTGGTCACAATTTAATGAGATTTTTTAATAAATATAAATTTATGTATATATATATATATATATATATATATTTATAAGATAAGCCATAATGATACATATTTATTTAATGCTAGCTTTTTATATTTTTAATAACCCAAATTATAATACCTCTCAATAAGTTGTAAAATGACGTCCCTGAATTTTAACTTGAGAATTATAAGCATCTGCTAAAATTATATTAAATTTATAGAATCAACCAAAAACCTAAAAGTACGAAATGTTGTAAATAAAATCAAGTTAGCTTGTCAATTATTAATATCATTATGGTTGTAATTAATATTACTTTTAGTTGTAAAACGACAATATGTCCTTGTATTTTATAGTTGGGAATTATAAGCACTTGAAAGAGTTCTACCCAATAGACAGGCTCAATGCCCAAGTCAATTTTTTTTTCTTATTTTAACACCTTAATAATATGTTAAATTAGTAATTTTTTTATTTAACAATATTTTTTAGAAATTAATTTGATTTTTTAATCAATTAATTAAAAAAGCTTTCAAATTAATTTCTATTCCGACTGATTTTCTGTATTATCATGGAACTTTTCCGATTAGCCGACTGCAGTATCACTGCAACAGTTTGATGAGGATGTGCTAACGCCAACACGAACACCATGCCCCATCTAATGCCACCACCACTAAAACCCCCCTCCCCCTCTTCTAATGCCATCCCCCTTTCCATTTCCCATCATCATTATCACCGCTGTCAGCGTCATTGCCATCGCCATCGCCTACTCTGCTCTACTCTACTCCCCTCTGCCTTGGCATGTCAGCGTCTTTTTGGCGGGGGCGTTGTGGGCGTGGCACATGGCAGGGGGCGAAGGCAAGGAACAAGGGGGAGACTCTTTTCGGGGCTTGCCAGGAAGTTGCGCTAATTTTGAGCGGAAGTTTATTGCCAGCTTCATAATTTGTCTGTCGCTGCTGCTAGCTGCTTGCTGCTTTCCTTTCTCTCTCCCCTTTTTTATCACTTGCTGCTGCCTTGGTGGGTGCTTCTATTTTGATGGCAATTACTGTACGTGGAGAAAGCGTTCTGGCTAAAATTAAATTCTGGCTGCCTAATCCCATTAAATATCTCGTGAATTGCGCTAATCAAGTTGTTAATTTAATGTTTGCTAAATTTTTAATTGAATTATGAATAAATGAAATTTCATTTCAAGCCCTTCTTGATGACTCCTCTACTTCCCACTTCGACTCGACTTCATCTTCTACGCTGTTTGTCTTTGTCGAGTTGGTTAATTAAAATAAATTACATGTTGAAAATTGTACAAAAACCACTTCTCTGTGTAAAATTGGAACGGCGGGAATTCGCGGAGGTTGGGGGGAGGGGGAGGAGTGAAAATTGTTAACTAACTGAAGTTGGGAAAATTTTTGCCTAACGAATGCTGCTGTAAGTTAGTTCAGTCTTCAGGGCAATGGCAATGTCCAGACAAAGCTACTGCTGATGAGTTGACAAAGGCAGCAACACAACCGCAAAAATATTTTCCAATTTTCCGAGACAAAATGAACGCAGAAAAGCGGAAGTTGTTATCTTTAAAATGTCTACTCAAAAGTGTAAATGGTTATCAAAGCTTTATTTTAAGGGTTTCCAGTATGTGTTTATTTTATTTTATTTTTAAATGTATCAAATGTTTTTATAAGATGAATAGCTTTTTTTGTTACAATATTCTTTAGGTAAAAATTGGTTTCTATAAATGCATTGTTGAAGTTTACAAATTTAAAATTGTGCAAATTTTAAGTTTTTCCCAATATTTTTTTTTGTCAGTTTTAAGAGCTCACCTACTCCACTAATAAGCACACTCATACGCCCCGTGGTGCCACAACGACATCGACAAAGGCAAACGTTAGACGTCTGAAATTCCGATGACTTTGGCAGCATGTTTTTGTCGCCTATAACTATATAGCCGTGGATATAGCAACAATGTTTGTTGCAGTTGCAGCGACATCTGCAACAGTCTGCAGATTGCTAATGGCCATTGTTAGAGAATCTTGTTTTGCGGCGGGTTTCGAACGCAGAGGCCAAAAGAGAACATGTTCCAGCAAAAGTGAAGAAACCGAGTGACAAGGAAAGAAGAACAAGACAGAGACTAAGACGTACAGACAGAGATGGATATATAGAATGGAGAAGAGCAATAGATAGCAAATTCCTACACTCATAAAAATATAGGCAAATTTAAAATGAGTTCTTTATTTTATATCATAAGGCCCTTTAACCAATTATTAAAGTATATATCAAGGTGGCTTCTCTATATGAAATATAAATATTCTTCATCAACATCACCAGCCGAATAGATTTAGCAATGTCTGACTTTCTAAAAAGTCCCCAAATTAACGAAATAAAGCTACCAAATTCACTGATAATAGGCATAAACAATGTACAAATTGGTTAGGGTTTTTTTATTTTACTGAATATCAAAATTGTTTATTAATTTTTTTCTCAGTGCATTTCTCAGTTCAAGACCCAGCTTCAATGTTGTTGAACCGTTAGAAACGTCTTTGCTTCGCGTCATTGGAAGAGGTTCTGCCTCTCGCGCGCTTTTCCCCTCAAACTTGCAACTAGTTTTTCTTTTTCTTCACCCCTCTGAATTTTCACTTTTCTGCACAGAGTTTTTTTCCTGCGCTTTTCTTTGGCGTTGTTCCGTTTGCCGTTGTCCAACATCGTCTAATGCATCCGCTTAGCCTCGCCTCGTTCTCTGAATGGAATGGCTAAGCCAACGCCAAAGCCAAAGCCAGTTAACGCCGAGCTGACTTGGCCCAAAGGGGGGGAAAATGCGTTTAGAGCTTGACAGTCAATGCACCTGCTCACGGACTCTTCTTTGTCCGCATCTCCCGCCCGCTCTGTCATTGTCTGGTATTTTATCGCTGTTCTCTCCTATCTGTCTTTCCTTTTTCTTTACTTTATTTTCCAGCTGATTTCCATTTAATTGATTTCACATTCCATAAGCGTGATTCATTTGGATCCATTTCGCATTTGAAACCGAAGTTTGCCATTTGTCTGAATTGAATCTTAGATGAAGTTTGATGTATGACATTTATAATTGGGGAAGATTTTCCAGCAAAGTCAGAAAGGTGGGCGGAAATCGATTCTGCTGGAGTATACATATATATTTAATATATGGATCAAAGTAAAATTTTGTAGCCTTGAAAATATCAAGTGATATGGTTTATTAGCTGATAATTGGGGTGTCAGGGACTGTAAGTCGACCAAACAATCATTTCGACAGCTTTTCACAAAGCTATCACGCCATTTTAGGGAAAATATTTGTTAGGATGACATTTGAAGTACATTTATGCAATTTTTTTAAATATATATTTAACACGCTAGCTTTTTTAGACACTCGCATTAAACTGTCTGTCCTTTAATTCACAAATTTAACAGCCATTTTCAGGACTTTTTCGTGTTTCTCTTTTACAAGGCTATTTACTCCTATCAATACCATCCACCTACACACACTCTCCCCCACACATACTATAACAAATTTAATGCATTTATAAACCACCAACCAACACAATCCCTGATCTCGCTTTTGTCCAACATAATTATGACCACAATAACCCCCATCAATTTCCGTTATAATCGCCATGCATCCAAGCGAACATCAAGCCACTTATTCCATTGTCACCTTATCCCACATGGTAAATGTTTATTATCCCTTTTTATTTTCGCTTCGTGGGCATTTGGGCGGCAAGTTTTCGGGCAGAGGGAGAAAGTTAACGAACCATAAATCACGGGCACGATCAATGTCCGTATCTATATATCCATATGCCATGTCTTCGATGCATTCCATGCTGATACAATGACATCAATTACATGCCATAACATTTTGCATGGGCGCAAAAGTGTTTGGCCTCTCGATTTTGGTGCATACACAGAAAATAATGTATATATTTAAATGTTTCAAGAAAAATAGAAGAGAGAGAAAAATACTAGGTTACTTCTTTTAAAACAGATTTGAGAATGTAATGATTTTTTCACCTTCTTATTAGGAATTAAGTTTTCTGTAAAGGTTTTAAAATCCTTAAAAAATCTGCCTAAAATTATACAAAGAAAAAACTTAGGTGACCAAATACTTGTACATTTAACCTCTTCTATTTCAAAACCATTACGAAAACGATCTCTGTTATTTTTTCGTGTGTACATACGGTTTCCCTGTGGGCTCCAACGATTATGGTAGATAGGGACCTCCTACCACTTAGCGCCAAACGACCGAAAATGGCCAGGGGGAACGGAACTGAACAGAACGGAAAATACAGTTATTTAAGGCCTAAAACAATTGCATGCCTCGATGGCTTTTCGGACGATTCTAGCCCTGGACTATCCATCTCTCCGCTCTGCGGATGCAATCGCAAGGCCTTCCTTCCCCCTTTGGGGCCACCCACCACCTGCAGACTGTTTAAATAGACAACCGTCTGTGTCTATGTCTGGGTTTGAGTTGGACTTTTCAGTCTGGCCGTGCTTTAATGCGTCGCCTCTTCCCTGCCTGATTTGCCGTCGGTTCCTCCCTTGGAGCCAGAAAAAGCACACTTGAAATGCGCTTGGAAAAAGCATTTTCATTTATTTTATTGCTGGTTTTTTTTTTGTTTTTGTTTTTGTTGCTCTGTTACTGAGAGCAAGGCCTCTGCAGCGATATGCAATTTGTTTTATACGCTCATTGCCTGCACCCCAGTAACCCCCTTGAAACCGGCACCCAGGCCGTCGGGCCTTGTCTCTGTCTCTGTCTAGCTGTCTAAGTTGCCTATCTATCGAGCGCCGACTATCTATCTTTTTCTTCTTTCTTTATATGCCATGCACGAGGCAGAGGTGTAGAAAAGGGGTATATTATTTTGGGATTATCATTAAATAGTATTATATTTGAATTAACTTTTCGTAAATCAATGAATGAATAAAAGTTTATATTTTTAAATCAAAGATATATTTTTAAAAATATTTTTACCAGGAATTTACTTAAAATTCATTAGAAATTCACTAAAAAATTCACTTGAAATTCACTAGAAATTCACTGGAAATTCACTAAAAATTCATTAGAAATTCACTAGAAATTCATTAGAAATTCACTAGAAATTCATTAGAAATCTACTTGAAATTCTCTTAAATTCACTTCAAGTATATTTCCTAAAAATATGCTAATTCATATTTAACTGAATTAATACCATTTCATTAATTAAATATATAATTTTCATAATAAAATATAAAAATTTATAGTAAACCTTTTTTTTCTTTAATAAAAAGAGTACCAAGCGTACGATTCCTTTGAATTTTTTTTTCCTAACTGCGTGCTGCATGTGCCACTGGCTCGTCTCGGGCCTCAGCGTTTTAAATTAAAGCCTGAAGAGGCGGAGCAACTGCGACTGCAACTGAAACTGCAACTTCTATGAACTCCAGCCACAACTCCACTCCACTCTACTCGGCTTGACTCGACTTGCCAAAGCAAAACTCGTCTGCGGAATGAGACTTAACAAGTGGAAAAGTCTAAAACCGCAATCAAGTGGCAAACAAACCAATATATATAAACATATATACATACATTTGTATTGTAGAGAATTTTTGTTTTATTTTTAGAAATTGCCAATCAAACATAAACCAATCAAACAGAGTGGGGGAAGATGGCTTGTTACCTTGATGGATTTCAGACCGTTGCAGGTTGTTGTTTGTGGCCACGCCTTCAGGCGGCGGCATGTCTCCTCGCAACTTGGTCAAGTTTTTGGCCAACTTGTCTTCATCGTCCGTTGCTTGTCGCTTGACTTGTTGGCCCATTTGGCATTGTTTTGGCTTCAACATTGGTCGTCTAGCAATGACATTCTTCAAATGCCTGACACGCCCTTTACTTCTTTTTTTGCATGCAAGTAAGAATTTCACACTTTTTCTTTTGTCGTTTATTCAAATTGATTAAAATATTTCGTAAATTTTTCGTATCATTTTTTTGTCGTTTAATATTTTATCAATATTATAAAAGCACTCGTTTTGGTTTATGAAATATTCATGCAATTCTTTTTTACACATTTATGGAATTTTATTTATTCGTATTACCACTTTTTGGGCCATGCATTAAACATCATTAAAAATTTTTGCGAAATTTTTTATTCACAAAAATTGTCATTTTGCGGTGAAAAAAAAGGGAAAAAGATACATAAAGGTATTTTGGTTTTTCCCCCTATCCCACCTAATAATATGCAAATATTTAAAAGCACAATTTAAATATTTGCATATTTTTCATTTATTTTGATTTCATTTTTGTTTGTGTAATTGCTCGGCAGGAAATGGGCATAAAGAAATTATACATATATATATATATTTAATTTTTTATGCAAACATAAATCACAGGGAAAATGTAAGATGTGACATTGATATGGATGCGTATGATATTTACAACATTTTGAAATGCAATTTCAGAGTTCCGTTCTGGATTAGGGGTTCATTTTGATAAATGGGTTCAGATAAAGCCAAATAAAAAAAAAAAATTGATTTAAGCCAGGTGAAACTGGTTTAAGTGCTTTATATAAATATAAATCAAAGTAATATTCAAAATTGACAGAGATTTCAAGGGATTTAAGTTTTATTTGTGATTGAATTAAAATATTTATAGTCCAAATAAGTTTTAAGTTAATTCAATGCCAGTCAAAGGAGGTAAAATGCATTTAATTAAATTTAGTTGTATGCTGAATATATTCAAAGCCAGACCAAAATGCCACATTTTGGGCATTACTCATACGCCGCGTGGTACGCTTTTGACTGAATGAGAACGAGGGGGAAATGCAAATGGAAACCTAGGGAGAAAAATGTTAATTAACTGTACTCGTCGTGTGCTTTTTATTAAATAATCTTAAATAGAATTACGTGACTTTGCTGCGCTTTGCCAGACACTTAATTATATGTTGGAAGACGCAGACACACACAGGTGTGCACATACAAGCCACATACATAGATAAACACACACCTTCAGGTTCCATGTCCAAGTGGTTTCCGAGGTTGTTCTTTGGGGGTTTTTTTTTTTGGAAAGGTAACGGGAGTGTGAACAGGGGGAAAAGAGCTTAGCTGTTTTCCTTTTATTATTTGCTTACATTTTCCTTTATTTCATTTAGCTTTACTTGGGTTTGTATGCAAGTGTGTGTATGTGTGTGAGCTCTCTGGCTCCACACAGACACCCCTAATCGCCCTTGTGTTGATTTTTATTTCGTTTGCAGCCTTTCTTTCTTTCTTTCGCTGGAGGTTAAGTATCTGTTTACATTTCTTTCTACACCTTATTCATTAAGTGCGTTGTGCGTGTGTAAATGTGTGCCTGTGTGTATCTATGAGAGTCTGTTTATCTTTGTATCTTTGTGGCCTGCAGTACATTTATTTATTTTATTAGTCTGTCTTCGTGCGGAGTCAGCTGCCACTCACAGATTTAGTTCAGTGAATTCTCGGTCATTCTTTTGAAAGACTTTACTTACTCTCTGATGGAAGTTAAGTTTTGATATAAGACTGGACAAGAAAATACAAAATCGTATAGATATTTTTATAAAAATATGTTTTAAATTGTGTTTTATTGATATCAGAAAAAAATAAGCAAGGAAATGTGTAGGTTTTTAAAAAGGAACTTCATTCAAATAGATTAAAAATAATAATAATTTATTTTTAAATATTTTAAAAGCTATAATAGGATTAAAAAAATTATTTATACATTTTTTGTATATTTATTTTCATTAAAAATTATAGCAACAATTAAAATTTCTCAAAAATAAAATAAGTTAAAATCTTATCCCATTTTAAGTAAATTCCACTCGTATCGATTTTAATTAAATTTATTTGCAAATATTTATACCTTTGTTTGTCTGCCAGCTTTTCCATCTGCTGCATTTTTTGGCAACTTTCCCTGTGTCTTTTCACAGAAAGCCTGTATCGCTTTCATCTCTCCCGATAAGAGAGCATTTGCCATTCGTTTTTCCAACCAATAATTTTCCTCCCAATTGTTTTCCTTCTCTTTGACTTTTATTATGCGCTTGCAACAATTTGGTTTAATAGAAATTTTTGCTTTATATCGAGGGGTATTTTTTTTTTCGATTGGAATTGAATTTGGTTTCAGCTCATTTCGATTTTCTACGAATTTTCCCGCCCACCGCTGAGGCAGCATTAAATTGGTGTGGCCAGAAGAAAATTGTTTAGCTTGGATTAGCTTTCAGCATTCGCTGGGCTTCTGCGCGGGAGCTGTTCCTTTTTTCGGTTTGGCCTCATAAAAAGTTCATTCGCCAAAATGGCCAAATGTTTACTGTGCCCCAGCTAAAGCTGGCCCCTCCACCTGCCACGCCCCCATTTGATTCGACTCGCATGTGAAATGTTTTCCTGCCCCTGCGGTTGTTGTTGCCTCCACCAATTGTTGTTTATATATTTTTGGCTTATTTTTATTGGCTGTTTCTGTGCTCTTCTGCTGGCATTGTTTCGATTCTGGTCTTTTTTTTTTTTTTTTTTTTTTTTTTTTTTTTTTTTTTTTTTTTTTTTTTTTTTTTTTTTTTTTTTTGCTAACTCTCCTCTCGAGTTGATTGCCTGGCTCCTTGCCGGGAAATTGATTTGCATTTGTTTGTGGGGTTGGGGCTGGGAAATTGCAGAGATCTTTCGATAATTGAAAATTGTATTTCGCACGGTTGAGGGTCAAAGGTCAGCAGGAAAACTGCTTTACTGACCATGAGCTCACAGCTATACATAGGAAAATGGAAGAAATTAGGTTACTTAGGACTTGGCTTTGAAGTTTTTAGAATATGTTTGTGGAAATAAAAGTAGTCACTTTAATGATAGATTAAAGGTGCGAAAAGTATTATTTTAGATTATTAATAGAGAAGCTCGAAGTATCAAAATAAAAGGATGATCTAAATAAAATGATGTCTTCAATGGTTAAGTTCTTTTTATAAGAAATTTATTTATTTAACACTTTAAACACCTTGCAATTGCCAATTTCCCACATTATTTTCCTCTCTGCAGCTTCCCTTGCAAAAAAGGGTTTGAAGCTTAATTCACACATCAGCCTTTTCCAGGTACTCCTTCATTTTCCTGCTTCGATTTCTGTCGCTGTCCATTTGCCATCATTCCTGTGGCTATTACAAACTTAATGGCAAAACTTCTGGACGCTGTCCGCCATCATGATGAGGTCACCATATACATTCCTCTGGTTGGGGGAGGGAGGGTAACAAAAAGTTGGAAAAATCCTGAACAGGACAGGAGTAAGAGCCATCAACATCCGCCCAACTCCCAACTGCAAAGCCAGCTCTGCTTTTTATTCAGTCCTGTGCAAATAGGAGAAAGCAGTTGCAGTTTGCAGTTGCCGAGTGGAAAATTTAATTACATGCAAATACCGTTAACTGTGTAGGGACAGTGGATTGTGGGTAGGTTTTTTTTATTTCACTTTTTTTTTGTTAAGAAAAACGCTTCTAGATTCTATAGCTAACATGCCAAAGGACTCTGCGCGGATGATGGCATGGCCAAAGGACAATCGTCTGACGGTTACTTGTTATTGTTGCAAGTGAAGTGGTGGGTGAAAAAAAAAAAACAAATAAAAAAGGGAAAAAGATGAAAAAAAGGAGTTTTCTTTGAGCTGCAATTGCAGTTGTTGTGGTGGCGATATGATGCTCCCACATGCAAACACCGCATAACACTCACACACACAGGCAGCATATATGCAAATCCTTCTCATAAAGCTCGTTATTATTCCTGTTTTTTTATTTATATATATTTTTACATACATACTTTTTATCTATGAAACTCTTTGGGATATTTGTTTTATGCCCGCCAGCAGGTTTAAAGCAAATATTTGCATATTAGCTGGATTTTCTACCCACAATCCCTCCTCACTTCAGACTCGCAAAACAAACTTTAATAGGAAACGGGGAAAGAACAATGGTTTTGTTTCGGTTTTAAATCAAAACAAAGTAGAATTTATTGCATAAGAATGCAATCTATTTAAAATGTATTATGCCTTCAGGCGGCCAGCTATCTAATGGGGCATGATGCCATTGTTTTTCACTCGTTTCAGGTCCATATATTTAATGGTTTTTATTTTTTTATACACGCTTTAGTCTTTCAAGGATAACAAATACAAAATTAAACAAGCATTTAAATGTATTCTGTTCAATATTAATTGGATTTTTAGGAAATTACTTGCTACAGCAGAACAATATATATTTAATGAAAATTTATGCAAATTGTTTAAAGCATTTAAATTATATTCACACTTCCCCATTTGCTCACTTGCTTGTGATTTGTTTGCAAAATTAGGCATTTCTACCCTCCTCTTCCCATTCCCTTTGGGGGTATCCAAGTTTTTCGGCCTCAAACTTTTCGATTTGCTCTTTGATTCGAATGGCAAATCGTTTGGAAAGTTTGTTGTTCCGTTTGGTTTCCATGTCTGCTTCTGTTGGTCGCTGTCAGAAGTTGTTGCATTTGTTGTGGGAATTACTAGCTCCATGTTGCCATTGTTTACACATAGTTACTGTCGTTGTCAGTTAATGTAAATTTGGTTTTTACATTATTTGCGGTTATGGTTTTTCGGTCTGAACTAAAAATTTGTAGGTTGTCGGATTTAAATTTGGGAAAAGAGAATTGGAATTGGAATTTGCAATAAAAGCCATATATTGTTTGAAGTTGATTATTTTTAGTAGTAGTTTTTAGATAGATTACTTTTCTGCAAAATATTCGAGCTTTAATATTTGCGTAGTAACCGAATTCTGACTTGGGAATTTTTAGTGGACTCTTTGCAACATTTTTGTTTACTTTAGCAACATTTATAGTGTTTGGTGTTGAGAAACATGTTGCTGGTAACAATAAGCATTTGCCCTTCGCCCTGTTTAATTTAAGTTTTCAAAAATTAGTCTTCTTTATTTGATAATATATTTAATTATAGTAATAAATCGATTTAGTATAGTAGTAATATATAACTTTAGTATCAATATTTATTCACTAAACATAAATCATACCCAGTTAGTTGTTATCCTCCATATTTTTTAGCCACAAAAGTTGCCCCAATCAATTAGTCACAAATTCTCATATGCAAAGGCTTTAACGACGACGCCTGTGCTTTGACTTTGTGGCACCAAAAAAAAAGGGGGGAAAATTAACACGGCAAAACCACTTAACAGGTTTAGGAATGGTGGGATCTCCTCCTCGTTTTTGCCATTTAGTGTTATTTACCTAGCCAGGTTTCTTGAGACGACGAGTCACGTCGAAAAGTGCACAAATTACCTGTGAGACGACGACTCGTTGAATATGAGTGCTGCTCTAGTTATGGCGAGCTCTTACCCCACGAATTTTCCCACCCACTTTTACCCTGGTAATGGGGGAAAATCAACCCACGCCCTTTTAGCACAGCCTGACAATTAATCACTTTGTCATAGACGTCTCCTGCTCCCTTCGATTTGTACACGTGGTGTGGGGCCCTTCAATCATTAATTTATCATGTGCACTTAGCAGGAAAATTGCGACAAACCCACATTTTTCCCCCTCCACTACATCTCCCTCTGTGTGTGTGGCAGGTGCAGTGTCCTTAGTCCTGTGTCCACTGCCATACTTTGTTTTTGCTTTGTTTGTTTATTTGCTTTCCGCTGCTAGTAGGTTTCATTTTGTTTTGCATAGTTCGGTTCGGTCGGCTGTCGCTGACACATGACGCCCCCGCCTGGGCGTTGCTGGTGAATTGTGGGCGTGGCAGCCGCAGTTTAATTACCACAGTCTGATGTTGGCCAAAAGGGAGGCAACTTTTATATATAAAACTACAAATTAATTGCGCCAGAGAGAGGGATAGAGAGAGTGGCGCGATATTTACACGCAAAATTAAAAATTAATGCAATCAGCAAACAGCAAAAGAAAAAAAGGTTCAAAGGCTCACAACAAAATTCATAAAATAATAGTGATTTTTTATTATTCTACCCACTCTGATTGTTCAGTTGATGAATTTTTAATTGTATTTGAGTGAAGGCAATTTATTATAATAAATATATGTAAATATATAGAATGTGTTACCTTACAAAAAAATAACTTTTATTCTTCTTCTCTTTTTTTCATTGCAGGTAAGCTGAAAACATAATTTATTAATAAACAAAAAACAACATTGGTTTAAAGGTACAGGTAAATCAAGAATTCCGCTTAGAAGCCAAAGGAAAAGCGGTGGCTAATGCAAAGTTTGTTGGTTGTTGTTAAATTTTTACTAGGAGTAGATGTATTTCTCACTTAAATTTCAAACAAAAACCTTAATCTGACTCGCAAGTTGAAAACCATTTAACTCGAACCTGTCGTCTCTATCATCTCCCAACGACAGGCAAGACCACAGTGTCAGACCTTTTCCTCCTGGCTTTCGTCCTTCTTTTGCTGATGTCGAAAAATGCAATTTTTAAATTTCCATTAATTTCGCGCTGTCGACTTTCGTGAAATGTTGTCGCTGGGAGAGAATTCAAAAAGCGTTCAGAAAACACAGACAGAGACGTCTCTCCGAATGCAACAACAATAACAACCGCCGCAACAACAATGTTGTCAGCCATGCAAATAAGCAGACACACATACACATACAGGTGAAATACAGGTGAGATGGCATTGCTGATGGTGTGCCGCCAGGTAACCTGCTGTCTAAGTGACTGATGCCACTGTCGTCCTGAGTGTGTCCTCGGTGCGAATGTGTGTGAGTGTGTGTATATTCCGGAAAATGGAAGCCTCCGGGTGGTAGTAGCTACCTGCACTGTTTTTAATGACACACACTCATGGACCACGCCCATGTCGAGAGGTGGCAATAACATGGCGAGCCAGTAGCTCCAAGGAGCTGCTCTCGTCCTGTGACTATTTTAGCCAGAATCCCTCGACTGTCGTTGCCTCGAACGCTGAACAAGCGACTTTACACCGACAACGTGACATTTAATTCAAAATGTTTTACGCGCCCTCTCGCACCAAGTTTTTTCTCATCCTCACATGCTTTTTCCTCTTGTCGAGCTTGTTACAAAAAAAAGAAAGAAAAAAATGATAAGAAAAGCGGAAAAAAACAATAGAGAGGGATAACAGGGCGAGACAAATGTGAGAAAGGAGGAATTAAAAGCAGAAAAAGTAGCTATTTAAGGAAGTTTAAAGAAAAAAGAATACTTATTCCAATAAAAAAGTAAAAATATCACTTGAATTGTAAGGCCGTTATGCATCTTACTATTACTAAGTCCTTGGTAATACTCTGATTATTAAATAAATAGGACTATTTCCGCTTCATTGGGTATAACTTTTAATTTATAGATACATTATTTATACATTTGATAAGTAATTGTAAGATCACATCCACTTTTTACCAGGATAAAATTATTTGCTTTAAAAGATGAGATGATAAACTTCGATTTTAATCGCTTATAAACGAAAAAACAATAGTCCTTGGCCTTAGTCTTCGTCTTCGCCCTCGCCTCCTTCGACTTCGCCGCCGCCACCGCCTTCCTCCTCCTCGACCATCTCCTCCGAGGAACTAATCTCCACAATGGGCTCAATTTCAGAGGCCAGATCCTCTTCAAAGTCACTGATCTCGCCCAGTTCCTGCAGGCACTTGTCGTAGTTTTCATCGAAGCGTATGTTTTCGTTGAGCGACCTAACCTCCACATCCTGATCGGCGGGCAGCAGGGCCGGAGCTGTGCCCGGTGGACACTCGGTGATATTCCTTATTTTCAAAGTGTGAATGTGGAAGATGGCCGAACGATTGGACTCGAGTAGGACTTGATGGAAGACACTCAACAGACGATCCATATTCCCAAACATGCGAACGCTGGCACTCTTGGGATCCTCGCCCTCCTCCAGGATGCGACCCACGATATTGTGACGATAGGGATCCATTAGGTAGATAAAGTCCGACTTCTTCCACAGCGAGTACATTTGGTTGTTTATCTGGAAGATGATGTAATCATTCTCATTCAGAGCCTTCTCCAGCATCAGATGGAAGTCGTTGAACTTGTACATGGGCACACACTTCCACCAGCCCTCGTAGACATTGGGCGTCAGAAAGATCTCGGCCACAAACTGGCCCATTCGGATCTGACGAGGAAAATCGTCGAGATCCATGGGCTTGCTGAGATCCACGCAGGGCTCCCAACAGTTCTTGCACATATTGACGCCATAGCACATGACCTTGTCGTACATCTTCATGTCCCAAGTGGCGGGATGATCGATCTTGGAGGCCAAAGCAGTGGCCACCGCCACGGGCAGGGCACTGCGATTCCTCAGAGCATCCTTGGGGTTCAGGGTGAGATGCAGATTGGACTTGACATACGCATAGTCCGAGGCAATAACATCAAACTCGCTCATCCGCATACCATGCTCCCGCTCCCAACTCTGACCAGTAGGCCCAGGCGTGGCCAGTCGGGTGACCAGGATCTCCCTGATAGTGAACTTGTCAGTCTTCTCCAGGTCACTCTCCTTCTTGATCAACCAGACAACATTGTCCAGGGATTTCAAGGCCAACAGAACGGGATATCCGGCTTCCTGATTCAGTTTCATGGTCTCTTTTTCCCTGCCATTCAGATCCAGGACCATCCACACACCACGCTCCTTCCAGATCAGCAGATACCAAGTGCCCGAGAAGAACACTCCATACTTGAACTTCTTAAAAAAGGCCCTCAGGATACGTCGCAGATTGCGTATAGTATTCGGATAGCCGTAAACCTCAAAGCTTGCCTCCAACTCCACAGCGAACTCGAAGTCATTGATCTTGAATGACCGCGCCACACGCTGTTCATTCTCATCGTACACATCCGGATTTTCAATCGAATTGGGATTGACCATATTCTCGGAATCATTGAACAGGATCTGACCATCATTCACCACCATATCGATCATCTCCGGCACCCATTCATCGCGACGCGTATAGTAGGAATGAGCGAATCCCTTGAGATAGCCGGCATATCGGATACTCTCCTGGTTTGAAATTCCACCCTTGACCACAGCCAATCCACTTACCACGCCAATGGGATAACCCAGCGAGCGGTCGACATCATTGCGACGATTTCGGGCACACTCCTTGGGATCAAGGGGCCGAATATAGGGCTCATCGTGGCCGCCAAAGATTAGGCAATTCTCAAATGAGCAGGGATTGTAGGGCTCCGGCCTTAAAGCCTTCCAGGTCGTAACTCTTTTATATACATTTTTGGAATATGAATATAATATTTATGAAAAGGTACATATACCAGAACTTACAGTCGACTACAGGACGGAGCAGTTTGACAAGGCGGACACTGCATAGGTGGACAACATGGTGGAGGACAGCATGCACCCGCTCGCTCACGACGGCCAGCCATTTTTACAAAGATTTTGAACGAAAGAAAATCACCTTTTTTATAAAACAAAATAATTTAAAGAATTCCGATCGATTGTTTGCCCTTCAGTCGTAGGCAGTTAACTAATAAAGTCAGGTTACTAGATTTATAGGAAAAATATTGTTTAATTAAAGAAACAACTTTAGAAATATATTTCAAAGTATTCTTAAAAATATTTTGATTTTATTTAATTTTTATGTTAAAGAAAATTCATTTTCCATTATCATTTTTCCATCTCCACTAAGAGTTAATTCAAACTCTATATTTCTCTGTACGCTTTTTTTTCTTTCCCTAGAATTCACTTAGCACTGCACTTAGCCAACCTTTCATTAGCTTGCTCATTTAATCAATTGACTCACCTGCTGACAGATTTGATCTGTCCTCTTTGCGGAAGGGAAAAAAGAAAAAAGAACCGGGAGAAACACACTCGACTTTCATTACACAAATTGTGCTTCGGGATGGCGAACTTATGATAATTTTTATTGTGCACACGCCAAGTCAGTCAAGTCATTGCTGGAAATCAGCTGAGGGCCATTTTTGGTTTTGGTTTCAGTGTGTCGGGTTTTGGTTTCCGTTTCGGTTTTTGTTTTTGGCTTTGGCTTTTACGATGGCCCCGGCAGTTAATTCCTTATCCGGCCAAGAGAGAGGGAGACAGTTAACAGGCAACAGCTAAATGTAATTGGAAAGCTCATCAAGTGCTGTCGTTGTTGTGGCTTTGCCACTTGAGTGCGCCCCGGAAAAGTATGCAAAGAATTTTAGCTCTGCTGCTGCCATCAAGTTTGGTTTATTTTCCTGCTGCGCTGCTATTTTTTCCGTGCGGTTTATTGAAAACGAGCGAGCACCGCCAACGCAGCGTATACGTAACATCATCATCATCATCATCATCATCATCATCATCGTCATCGGGGGTATCCATCGAAGAAGGAGTCACTCTGCTGCTTAGCTAAGCTCCTCTGATGGCATTTACGAGCCAGCCCTTTATTGTCCTTTTGTTTTTGGGTTTTTGTTGTCGAATTTATCCCATCCTTCCTGTCGTTGTGGTATCCACGTAATTGGCTTAGCCATACTATATGTATATATATATATATACGGAAGAGCGAACTGCTATTAACAATTTCGTTGTGTGCAACGTTTTTATTTCGTGTCATCCAATCAGCAAGGATTCCCCTCTGAGCACATGTGAGATTGATTCCCCGAGCAGCCATCAAAGGGGATTCCTTTCTGTCCGGACTTCCTACTCTTCCTCTCAGATTTTTCAGTTTTCTTTTTATTTTTGGTTGGACAGGGGACGACTTCCCTTCGATATCTACTTGCGAGTGCAATAAATTTAGCTGGGAATCGTAAATTTTAAACACTTCATTAAACATACGAAAAGGAAACGAAATCGCTTAACGATTATCGCCTGGCTATCACCCACTCAAGTCGCTTCTCTCAGAACATTACTGCCTATGGTTACACTGAACAAAAAACATGATTTAAACTCTTTGAAATATATTATGGTATAATAAATACATTTTATATATTTTTAAAACCTAATTTCAACCATTTGTTCTGTGTACTTTTGGCACTTTTTTCTTTTCTTTCCCATTTTCCAATTTTCAGTGCTGCACCATAGCCCGCCCATTGGGGAAAACTCTTGGCAGTGCAGGCCAAGTGAACAGAAGTAACTCCACCAACTCCGCACTGCCAGTAGTAAATCCCCACCACCATGATGACCACTGTGTATTGGAGACGCCTTATACCAGCTCTTTTCCGCTTTTCCACTTTTCCCTCTTTCGGCTGTCGTCTGGTTCAGTGCTCAATAATGATTTCCATTGCGAATTATTTGCATTTCCCCAAACTCATTATGTTTGCATTGTGCAAAAATTCGCCTCGACGTTTGCCACGGCCATGGTTACCTGCTGAATCTCTATGTTCCTCCGTTCTGTGCCCGCCAACTCCTCCATCTCCATTTGAATTTCGTCTGCTGGCCTCCAACTGAAAATATTTCCAACGGCTTTGTTAGCTTTGGCGGTTTTTTTGGGGTTCTTGGAATTTTCGAATGGTTTTGCGCTAATGGAATTTCACTCGGGCTGATTGAGTTGTATTCCACAATTACCTTAAATTGAAGACGGTTTTCTATTCGGGGAAAGGGAATTCTCGGGAATATAATTCCATTAAAAACCTTGACAAACTAATAATATTTCAAGATTTTAAAGTCTATAAGCAGTTATGTTTTATAGAAAATTTTAGAGCAATATTTTTGCTTATTTAATTAAAATTTTTTATTTTATGTACTTTTTTTCCTTCATTATAACACGTTACCTTAATTCCCCTGTCTCGTATTTTTTCAGCTAATTCTATTAGCTTTCTTTAAATTTTTAACCCAAAAAAATATGTACATATATTTCACTTTTTTCATGGTCCAAAATTTATTTAAAACCTTTTAATAAATAAAATCATGCTGGGTTACGAGATGCGGACAAGCGAAAAATTGTTTGAAAAATCATATTTCCGGTGGTCCTTCTTTAACATCATTCACCCATGCCATTCCGTTTCATTTCATTTCATTTCGTTTCGTTTATTACATGTCAAGCGTCAATGAATGTCAGTTTGACAGTTCATAAGACAAATACGACAATACGGCAGCACCGGTGGGTGGGATAGTTTTGGGGTTTCTTTTTTTTTGCAGAAGAAAAGCGAAATCCAGGTGAGCCTTGGACAGGTGCGTCTGGTTGTTCCGCTTCTCTTCTGCGGACATTAATGTGTCAGCGTGCAGCGTCCTCGACTCGTGGCACATGAGGGACGTGCTCAGGCACCACACTCAAACACCTATATATATATATATATATATGTTATATCCAGATATGGCCACCCACTGCATCCCTGAATAATGTGTGTAAATGGGACCCAAAAGATGCCGTTGCTGTCTTTGGCAATTCTCGGCGAACGTGTAAGTAGCCGCTGGCAGAAAGGATATTCCTGTGGGGTGGCTATATGGAAGGATGTGCGAGATGCTGCAGCTGTCGTCGGAACATGACAACTTATTGGCATTTTGCTGCCAACTTTCCTGACAGTTTTGCTTCTACATTTAAGGCCCTAAACAATTTCTAGCTGCAAATTGAAAATCTGATAAAAATGGGTTGTTTAGAACCTCCTCCTGTAAGGGAGAGATGGCTATCATTTTAGAAGATTGACAAACGTAGGCATTACACTTAAAAAAATTATTGATTTTTAATTATAAACAATGTATATTTACCCAAGAGTTTTTTATTTTATTTTACACAATTCTTCATACTTACAAAATGAATTAAACAATATTTTAACACTATGGTTACACTAAAAAATATTTATTTTCTCTCTCTTTTTCATCAGAGATAAAACTTCGAATTATAAGAAAAACCTAGTTTTCCAATAGTACATTACATTTTTATAAAATATTTTTTTCTGTGCACATCTGTGGTCCTTTACTCTGGCTTTACTCTTCCGTAGGCTCTCCAACTACAAATGCCTCTGCTGCTAACTCCCTTATTGACATTTCCCCTGCCTCGTTGACAGCCTAGAACTTTTCAATGCATTGTCATAAATCATTTTGCGGCAAAAACAAGTTGAACGCCAAGCCACGCCCACACATCTGACTGCCACATGCCGTGGACATTCCATTGTGAATGCCCGGAAAAGCGGAATGGGCAGCAGCCGGAGGACAAGGGGGGAAATGTATGTGGAAAATGGGAAATTTTCGAAAGAGAGAGAAATGTCAAAGTTGAGTCGGTTCTGTGTGAAGTGGTGGGCATTCCAGTTCCACTAGTTTTTCCTTGGCATATGTCAAGTTCCTCGTCCATACCTGGCTCAAGTATGAGGGAGAGTACACCATGGTTTTCCATTTTCCTTATCTATATTTTCCTAGTTGCATTATTATCCCTTGAAGGGGAGGCCCAGTTGAGTGGCAAAAATGCTTGAGGCAATGCGATGTGTACCACTCAATATTGCGTATACGCCGCATTGTTCGTCTCCATACACATTCGACTGCCGATTAGGATTTTTAATATATATATCTTACTTATTTTTTAAGACCTTAAATGGATTTTTTTTTCTTATATTTAGTTCCTTGAAGGGTGTGAAAAATTGTACAGCTTACGTCTACGAGTATGTGCTATCAACAGCTGTTGCCAAATGGATTTCAACCTATTTTCCGCTCTGTAGATTGAAATTGTGTGTTTGGCAACATGAGATTTTGATGTTCAGAGCAGCCTGACATAACCAGCTGCTGACATATATTTGTAACTTGATCATTTGTACAACAAAACATATGGAGAGAGGCAAAAGGGAGAGGTTGTTGTGGCCTGAAAATTATGGACAAAGATTTTAAAACAATTTATTTTCAAACCAAGTTTTTTTTAGAGCTAATGTTATAAGTATAGTTAAACCTTTTCCGGCCAGATATATATTCCTTAATCCCAGCCGTCTTATTTCCTTTTCTACCAACACGATAAGCTTCTTTTAATTACCAACTAATTGTTTGTTTTAGAAGATGGAATCTTTTAGCTGCCAGTTTTCTTGTCTTTTTCCTGCTTTTGGCTGCTCTGTTTCTCGTTATCCTTTTTGATTATTTCAACCTGATATCCGCGAGTTTTTGTTTTTTTACCCCCTTCTTTTGGTCTCATTAAGCAGCCATTTCTCAAATTCTCGCTCACGACGTAAAATAGCTTCCACTTCCTTTTGGCTGCTGCTCGATGTCCTGATTACTGGCAACTGCTTCCGTTTTTAATATTTATAATCCACTGTAATTAAGACGAGAGCGCCAAAGAGTCGCGTACCAAAGCGAACGTAGACGCGAGAAATGAGAAGAAAAATGTGGCATTAATTACCAGGAAAGCTTTTTATGGCAAGGACCCAGACCCAGACCGGGACAAGGACCAGAACCAAACATATACATATAAAAGGGAAATGCATGAATATAAATGCGTATCACTTGAAAAATGTATAATTAGTGGCAGTTAATAACTTTTTCGCGAGTTCTCACGCACCGAAAGAGGTTTTATAAACCGCACGCACTAATTAAATATATATAAAGTGGAGGGGAATTTTTTAAGGGGGTTCAGAAAAGGGGCCAAACCGTGGCCATAAATTATAAAAGCCAAAAAGTATTTTTAGTTGACCTCAAGGAGGGCGGGCAAAAAACCGCAAAAGCAAAGGCAACTTGACAAAGAGCAGAACACGACGCTGAAAAATGCGTCTCAGATTGAGATAAGTTTCATCCCAACCACCCCACACTCCACCTGTGAAAATTCGTCCTTTGCCGTTATTCTTGGACTAATTTGTGGTTTTCCTTTTTGCCTTTTTTGGTCTAAATTAGCTTCATTATTGTAATTAACTTTGTTTGCTCAGTCGCTGTCGCCGTTGCGGCTGCTTCTGCTGCTGCCTCCCGGCTTTTGTTAAATTTAGCAAATTAGTTATAGAGACTCAAGGCGGGTAAATGATTGTTTGCTTGGATAATTGAATGCCCAAACAAATAGCCTTCGATTGAGATCTGCAATTGCCTGGGCTTTGATTAGATTTTCCAGTCCTTCTTTGCCAATTAAATACATTTTTCACTCCAATCACATTTCTCTTTTCCCACATTTCTCATTCGAAACATATGTAACATTTATTTTTGGGCTCTACAAACCCCCTCAGAAAGTGGGTTAGAAAAACCCAAATCAAAATTCAATTCGTTTCGTTTCGTTTCGTAAATGTGTGAGTGAGTGGGTGAGTGTGAGTGTGCTTTTCTGCTCTCGTTTCCGTTTCCGTTTTTGTGGCTGCCACGTGGCAGACATGTTAAAAGCCTAAATAATTGCCAACATTTTATTTATTTATTTATTTGAAAATTTTTTTTATTATTCGCTGAAGGTTTATTGGCGCTGCATAAACATTTTAATGCCCTGACAAAAGTGTATTATTATATCCTGATGAAAAGCCCAGGCGAATGGATTTTTAAATAGCATAAATTGGTAGCTCTTCTATTTATATTTTCTAGTTGATTTGTGGCCTTGGGCTTATTTTTCTTTCTTTTTTTGAAGCCATAAACAAACAGATATTAATTGTGTTTGGAAAAGTGTGGCATAAATAATAATTAACCATTAAAATATGGCATAAAAACAAACCATAATGCTAGCTTTAATAGCCACAAAAATGAAATCCAATTTATAATTTCCTACAGACTTTTCTAAATATAAAATTTCCCGAAAATTATGATCAATCACTTCAAGTTTCCTGAACTTCAACAACATGTTTACCCGCTACTACACTTTAGATTTTCCAGAAATAAGTTTATTTCTGGAGAAGCTCTTTTCCAACTAGTTTTCCTTACTTTTTCTCCGATTTCGTTGGCCTTCAGTTAAAGTTTTGGATTTCATTGCCGTCTCCGCCGAGAACTCTACACGAACGCTGAGGAGTACTTTCCAAGCCCACATCAGTTTCCGTTTTGAGTTCGAAGACGAAACTTCGCGGGTGACATTTAGAGAGTTATTTTATAGATACACCGATGCCATATTCATCCGGACCTCGGCATGACTTTAGCGACATTCATGAGCGACTGCATCGTTTGTCATTGCTGCGTTGGCATTTCAATTTGCATGGCCTGACGACCGATTTGCCGGGGGTTGCATTTGGCACTGGGAATGACATTGGAAATGGCAATGGATCTGGATCTGGACCTGGAGCTGGTTATGGTAATGGAGATGGGTCTGATGGTGGGCATCAGCAGCAGCATCACCCACACCACTATCAATGGCCACGCCAACGCCAACGCCATCACAATCAGTTTGGACATCACCATGAGTATCACCCCAACACCACCCACTTGAGCCATCCCCCTCCATCACAATCCCCTTTCCCATGGAGCTATCACGGCCAGGACCTGGTCGCTTCGATTCGCGGACATTATGTGAGTTATTTGCTAATTGCCAGCACAATTACAAAAAATCAGGAAAAATGAAAAGTACACATGGAAAAAATAAATATAAAGTGATAAAAATTATAAAATCTTTTAATTTAAATATTGAAGCATTTTATATTTATATTCATTACACTTCAGATATTTCTCATTCATAGCAAACTTATAAAATATATTTTTTTTCTGTGTAAAAAAATGTATAAAAAAGTTTGTTCCTGACGAAGGCGTAGCGGCAACATGTCAACCGCCGGCGACATGACAGCTCTCAACAAAAGCAGATGAAACGGCATGAGTGCGAGCGGTGCAGCCTTCAGAGTTTAGAGTGCGAAAAAAAGAGACAGACAAAAACTTTGGTTTACATTTCCAAAATGAGTGCTAAACACTTTGCTGAGTTTGACAGCCAGGTTTTTTGGATTCAAGGAATTTATTTTAGGATTTTAAATTTATAGAAAAAATATTTAAAAATTATTTAAAGCATGAAAATGAGTTAGGGTATTTAACTTTATTATAAATATTTATTAGAAAATTTTTAAAATCTTTAAATAAAATATTTAAGCATTATTAAAAGCTGGAAATATTATTAGAAAATGTTTAACAGCTTTGTCTTCCAAAATTAAGCATAACCAAAGTTATTACAAAATATGTCCTAGAATTCTGTTACGAAACTGTACTCCAAGTTTAATTAAAAACTTTCGATGCAAAATAGGCTCTCTTTTATTTTTTAAAAACCTTTGAAAGAGATTAATAATTGATATACTTTAATTAAATATAACACAAAGAACATATTTCAATAGGTTACATTTTCACGAACATTTCACCCCTAAAGTTACCCATAACAAAATTCACCCCCCCCCCCCCCCTGG
>VNJY01006678.1:0-19633 GCA_008042715.1 Drosophila bocki | reverse complement strand
TTTTCCTGAATATATTTTTTGCGTGCACCCATTTTCATTTTATCATCACCAGTTACATGCCATTTTTGTATTTCTATTCTGTATGATATGTTCAGGACAAATTCTAAAAACCGAATCCACGCATGTAGTGGACTCACTCCAAATTGTAAAGCTTCTAGCTTAGGGGTGAAGGTTTTTGAATTAAAATCGTTGGTGTCCATTACTTTTGTTGGGGTGACACCACAGATGGGACAACATTGAGTTGATTTAGTACCAGTTAGTACGTTTAGTACTTTTCCGTCAATGAGGGTCATATGCATTTCAAACGTTACTGCTATGTCTACAGTGTCATCTATTTTGAAATAAAACGTTTTCAAATTGTCTATTTGATAGTCCAATTGATTTTTTTCCATAATAATGTGATCAGTAGTTTCTTTTACAAATTGAATTTTTAGGGGCCTGCAAAATCGAATGGACTGCGGTGTTCGGTTAACCCATATGTTTCGCTGAAATGAGTCAATCATTTTTATGGGGATAACAGAAGTTACAAATAATGATTGATCTGAAATCTGCGCGTCTGGAGTGTTTATTTCAAACTTCTGTTTGTATGTACTCTGGCCAGTTGACCCATCAAAACCATAACTGCAAATTAATTTTAGTCTACAATTCTCCGGAAATTGTTTAAAAACATCGGATTGCATTTCAATTAATCGCTGTGCAGTGTGATTTAGGAGGTTTTGTAAAGAAACTTGAGCAGTAGTTTCTGTAACATCGATTCCTATTGGCCGACATTGAGTTTTAGCTTCAATAACTTGGTTGTAACTCGGATAAATGTTACTGTTATGACTTATATTCAAGGCTCTAGTGTTGACATACTGCTGCTTAGTCAATGAATTTTCCAGGATGTAGGCTAAAGCTTCATTTGGTGTAAGTGAAGTCGGTTTTAGCATTTCAAATTGCTTTCTCAATTCCGTTGTGTTTTCAGGTGTTGTAATCGTTTCTTTTAGGATAAACGCCACATTCGAATTATTTTCTCTCTTAGCTGAAACTGCTGCAGCATGAACAAGGAGATTTGTGTTGTTTTCTTTTTCATTCGCAAGCTCAGATGCCAATTTTCTTTTCAATCTGGGCCCTGCATTTGTATAAGACAAGGTTGGGCGTCCAGGTCGTTGTGGTGTCTTACAAATATTTAATGTAAATGATATTTCAGACGATAAAAATGCATCGTGCCTTGACTTAAAACGTTCTACCATATAATTACATTTTTTAAGGTATTTTTTTATAAAGGATTCAAAATTACTTATTTTTTTATTTATTTCTACTTTTTTATCATCATCCACATGATAAACGCTAATTTTTTTATAAATCCATTCTGACACAGATGATATTTCACGATTGTTTTTGCACCATATATCAAAGAGATCGTAGAATTGTGAGAAAAGGGGGACGAACGGGGAAAAGGTGTTAATGAGCGATGAACAAGGACATTTCAATGTACAAACTGGCGTACTTAGTTGTCCTCAGCAGACCTCAGGCGATTAGTTTTATTCCACGAAACACAGAAGACACGTGTTAATTTTCTACAACAACTACACATAAATTGGACAATAAACACATCACGAAGACTAAGACTACATGTAAATGTACTATATACAGTGAATTCTACATACCTTGATCTTTAATTTCCATATTTAACTTTATTTTCTTCGGACACACAATTTTTATATTCACGCACAGAAGAAAACAAAATAATTGGCGCCAATTTCTCAACACTAAGCAGCTGATCGGTTGTGTACTTTTGAAAGCTTATAAAAGCTTTCATTGAAGCCTTTAAAGCTTTCTATATTAATTTATTAAATGCATGATGTATTAACTTTAAGAATTTAAAATCAAAAATAAAAAAAATTAACATAAAAAATTTGACTTTATGCCAAAAAATCGGCCTCATGGACCATAGTGCACTGTTCAACTTGTTTCTTTACAGCTTCTGCTTCTTCTGCAGAATGGCGACTTGGTGATTGGCGAAACGGCTTGACGACTCCATCCGGAATAATCTTCAACTCAATAGGACATTGCAATCGCCCTACAGGACTCTTATAGCTTCTTTCAATCACCTGCTCCACGCTCTTTTGAAACTCAGGAGGAGCGGAGACTACATGCTGGCTCTCTAATACGCTGTAAACATCTGCATCACACTCACCTACTGATTCAGTATCTTGCTCAAGGGATTGAAAAAGAAAACCACTGGAGTCGGCCGAAAACTTGAACTTTTGAAGAAAATCGTAGCCCAGAAGCGCATTTCAGTCCATTGTAAAGTTGTCTACGACCAGAAACTTGTGATCAGTCTGCAGCTGATCAACGACTACGCTAGCGTTGAAAAATCCGATTGGCTTGGTGCTTTTGTTACCCAGGCCTCGCAAAACCGACTCGATTTCCATCATTTTTACGTTTTTTAAGTTCTGAAGCACGCTTTTTCTGACTATCGAGACATCTGAACCCGTGTCGACTAGGCACTGTTGTTTTTTACACTCCCGTAAAATATGTCCGAACTCGTTGCAACGAAAGCATTTTGTTTGCGACTGGCAGTCTTTTCTTTTGTGCTCCGCAGAGCCACAATTGAAACAGAAGTCCTTTTTCTTCTCAAACACTTTCGGCTTGACACTCGTGGTAACTTTGCTTTTTTCACTGCTTTTTTCATCAGAATCTTGCACCAACTCGAAAATGTCTTACTCTTCTTTTAGCGCTTTTAGAGAATGGCAACGATACATAGCGACCCTATATTCGTTTTTTATTTGTAGTCCATTCACCACATGCCGTATTAAAGCCGATTCTTCCACGCTACCGATGTTCGCGATCTTCTTCATTTGAAGCAAATACTCATGAAATGATTCCGACTTTTTCGTATTACGTTCGCGCAACAACTGGTGAATATCGGCACTGTTTCGACTGCATTTGAACTCGAAGCTTAATTTGGTCTTCAGTTCCTCAAAATTGCACACGCACTCGGATTCTAGGAAAAGTTTGGCAGCTCCGCATATTTTTCCTCTGGCATGCACATATTTTTGTTTGTCCGACAACTCGTACGCATCCGCATTGCGCTCAAAAATCTCAAACCACTTATCAACCGAAACCGAAAAACCGGCAAATTCATTGATAATTTTTCCGAAACTGTCTACAGAAATTTTTCCGGTGCCGCGATCTTCTTTGCGCTCATCAACTTCGATTTTTAATGCCAAAAGTTGAATTAACTGCTGCAATTGGTCACTTGCACCGCTGTTATTTGTCACTTTCACCTTACTGCTTTTGTTTGCCGCCATTATATTATTGTTCTCTTCGTCTGGCACTTCAATATCCAGCAAATTAAATTGGTTGTCTTCTTCTTCGTCAGCTCTAACTTGATTGTTCTTGGCTGGTGTTCGCCTTGTTCGAGTCATGCCTTTTTTCACAACACAACTCACAAACGATCCTGTTCAAACGTGAATATTTCAAGAATGAATTTCACAACGACGCTCGGCTTTTTCTGCGGATTTGTTGTCTCTTTCACGCCAACGAATTTCACAACGACGCTCGCGGTTTTTTTCTACCAATGTATTTCCCGTAACAGAATTTCACAAAGACGCTCGCTTCTGTCTAAATACGATCTGTCTAAACACGATCCTTTCTGAGAATTCTGAAATTCACTGGAACTGTACTCAACTTTGCAACTTCCCGCAACCGAATTTCACAACGACACTCGGCTTTTTTCTACGAATGTATTTGTGCACTTCTTTCTCAGAATTCTCAAATTCACTAGAACTGTACTCAACTCTTCAACTTCCCGCAACAGAATTTCACCACAACGCTCGTCTTCCTTCTACGAATGTATTTGTGCACTCCTTTAACTCAACAGAATTTCATAGCGACGCTCGGCTTTTTCTGCGAATGTATTTGTGCACTCACACTTTCCGAGAATTCTAAAATTCACTGGAACTGTACTCAACTTTGCAACTTCGTTTGCGACTTTTTTGACAACTTTTACGACTGTTCGGTCAATAGAATTCGATTAATAATTTCCCGACTGACCAACTTCACAACTTTATGGAAAAATTAACAAATTAATTGGCTCCGGCAACTTTCAGCTTTTTCTGCCCCTTTTTAACTGTTTTCTTTTCACAAATCACCTTCTAGTTCATTGGACCGGCGAGCCCCCAAATGTAGAGTATTTATTATTAAAAGTATGTTTAGTTATATTATTATTAACAAGAACGGAAGCTAACTTCGGCACGCCGAAGTTTGTATACCCTTGCAGATTGGTTTTGATATTTATATTAAAAATTTAATTGCTAAAAACACATACAAAACAGAGTTTCATAACATTTTACTTTTGACAGCTAAAGTTGTATTTACCTGCTTTACATTTTCTCTACATCTGCCGATCGGTTTATATGATATAGTTGTCCGATTTTCATAAAATGTATACCAAAATTCTGAAATAATAACAAAAACGCATATCTCAGAGTAGATGAAAATACGTTGAAAAACAACGAAGTTATAATTTTTTTCCTATTCATTTTCCGATCGTTCCTATGGCAGCTATAAGATATAGTCGTCCGATTTTCATAAAATTTTTACCAAAATTCAGAAATAATATAAAATGGCCAAAAATATTGAAAAACAGCCAAGTTATAATTTTTTTTTCTAAAAATGTATCGAACATTTGTATGGCAGCTATATGATATAGTCGTCCGATCCGGCCCGTTCCGACATATATAGCAGTGAGAGTATATAGAAGACTATGTGCAAAGTTTCATTCAGATAGCTTTAAAACTGAGGGACTAGTTTGCATAGAAACGGACAGACGGACGGACGGACAGACGGACGGACAGACGGATATGGCTAGATCGACTCGGCTGTTGATGCTGATCAAGAATATATATACTTTATAGGGTCGGAAACGTCTCCTTCACTGCGTTGCAAACTTCTGACTGAAATTATAATACCCTGCAAGGGTATAACAATGATAGAAAATTATGTTTAATTGTGAATAACTGCGACGACTTATTTTACGACTTTCTGCTGCAACTTCTCACGATCGCCGACTTCGAGTGTGACCAACTTCCTTCTTATGCTGCTATCTCTTCTCGCTTTTCGTTCTATGGTGTTTTTGGGTTCTACAAACTCTGTCCACACTGCAAGTGTGTGCCTGCCGCTGACCAGTGTTACCACTCTTTACATATATGTACTATGTATTTTTATCGCACGTTCATTCATCATCAAGAATTTAAAAAGTCTTTAAGAAAACAACTTCCCTAAAAAAATCTGGACTCCAACCATTTTCGAGACCAATCTACTATCAAAGAAAGCCGCTATGAAAGAAACAGCAGACTACTACTTCGTTTTCCGGACCCAAGTCAATTCCCGGGCCTAACCTACGATATATGACGAGTCTAGCAGAATACAGAAAGCATAAGTCCAAAAGGGGAGAAAAGTACTGATCTCACAATGCTCTTTATACGTACAATAATTATTTACCTCGCGTACTTTGGTTGAGGGAACGGAGGGGAAATGAAAGAAAAGGAAAAGAAGGATATGGCACTGGACAACTAAACAGGGAAGCTGTGATAGTGTTTCAGCTCCCTTTTCCCCACCCTACCATGACCGCATGCTACAGCCAAGGCTGGCGATCCCTTGGTCAGTTATCCTGTTTCAGGACATCCTTCGGTGTGAGTATAGTTTCCCATAATAGGATTTAATCGACTTCCAACATGATAACAACATTATTTCTAAACTTCATGATAGTTCCTATACAAATATAATTTTAAAGCAGAAAATAAAACAAAAGTAAAGCTAAGAAAACTACCTTTTTACGTTTATTCTAATTGGCGTGATATTCTAATAGAAAAAAAGAAATATTCTAATAGAAAAAAAGAAGAAACAAAAGGTTATGGACAGCCGACCGTGGATGAAAAAAACACAAATAAATCCACTGCACTGACTTGACTCTCTCTGCGCTCTGCTCGTTTGGGGGTGTCGCTGGAGCTTTGCGACGATCAATCGCTAAGGAAGCTGCTGCCTTCGGGCGTTTCGAGGCCTGGGGGCGCCTCGGGCATATGCGTTCGCTTGTTCGGGCCACGAAAATTGGTTGTAGGCCACCGAATTTTACGGAAAAAAACAATAAGCACTTGGTGCCAATTCTATGGAGACATTTAAATTGGTTAATGGGGCCGAAGCTCGTGGTATAATTACGTTGGCACCAATATAATTGTTTGAGGATTTTATGTAGATCTTTTTGGCTGACTGGCGTATAAAAAAAATTCAAATGATATTTTTTTCCTATTTATGCACTGATTTTTAAAAGTGCTGAAAGAAAACAAAATCTATGTTGAAGTCAGGCTCTCCAGAGCACGTCCTCTTCGTTCGGGGGTCAGATCGAAAAGGTTTCACCTAGCTTCGGGCGGAAATAGTTAACCTAGCCCCGGAAATCTGAACAGCGAGTCTTTTTGACATAAGCCTACTCCAATATAGGGAGCGACGCTATATCTTCCCGATATCTCCAGAGCATCGCTACTGGAAGCGCTGTGTTACGCCAAAAGAAGGCTGCAAACAATTCGAGGAACATTTATGCCGATCGCAACATAAATTAATGTTCAGTGTCGACTTTTGGGCTCAGGGTGATTTGCTGCATACCCAAGCGCCACTACAAAGTCGTGGATAATTACACAGTAATTAGTTATCAGAGCTTTTATACAGATAAAGTTACAATCCAGGTATAAGATGATACCCGTTACGGCGATGCCTTTCCATCGTAAAATTTATTAGGCCACCAATATGTCTTCAAAAACGTGCGTATTGGGAGGAATCGCTGAGGTGTAAACTAGGGGACTACTCCAAAATTTGTGAAACACATTTTAGAGAAATGCACTTAAAAATTACGCCAAATAGAGAACATCAATTTTAAAAAAGGCGTTAAACGAAGATGTTGTTTCACATAAAATTCCTGAACTCGACTTTCCAGAATTGGCATATGACAATTCCAGCACCCAAACAAAGTAAGTTGACCGTATTATCATAAGTCTATGGATATATAAAGAAAAGTAATAGGAAAATATGTATATACAGAGACAAAGTAATATGGTCAACATTACTGGTCGAGAACCAGACCCTTAGGAAAAGGCTTCAGGAGATTGAAAATGAAAATCGCGAGTTACGCCAATAACTAAAGAACTACCAAGAAGTTGGCAATGTCTCTAACCCACATTTTAACTAAGACCCAATACAAATTTTAAAAACTGAGATGCTGGCCCTATTCAATTCGATTGACATTTCTGCTACGATATGCCTCCATACAGCTGGACGCCGGGCATATAACCACCTATACAAGAAAGGATTTCCTTTGCCGTGTCGGGCCACATTGTATAGGTGGCTAGCAGAAGTTCCAATCAGCACGGGTTCTCTGGATATTGTAATAAATCTCATGGAAAAAGACGACATTCTTGAGGTGGACAAGATATGAGTTTTGTCTTTCGACGAGATGAATGACTGCTGGCTATGAATATGAAAGTTCTGTTGATGTTTTATACCAGTCAAGTAGCTACGTCCAATTGGCCATGATTCATGGATTAAAGAAATCATGGAAACAGCTAGTCTTCTTTGATTTTGACACCCAAATTAATGTGGATATCCTTAACAGCATCATAAATAAGCTCTTCAAAAATGGTTATCCCGTAGTAGCCATCGTCGCTGATATGAGCCCTAGAAATCAAAAGCTATGGCGACAGCTCGGCATATCAGACAGTAAGTAATAATACAAGAAAGAAATAATACAATTGGAATAAAAAATCTTTTTTTTTCTAAGCAAAAACCTGGTTTAGCCATCCAGCCAATGCTAACCTAAACATATACGTGTTTGCGGATACACCCTACCTTATAAAGTTGGTTCTTAGCCACTATATCCACACCGGCCCTGTCATTAATGGAAACAGATTGACCAAGGCGACAGCCCCGCAAGCAATTGGACACTGCTCAAAGGTAAAATTTGCAACACAATTGTTTTCCAACACATTAGCGAGTTCCATAAGACGATGCTGCGCGTTGGGATACGATGTAGAGAACGCATGCGATGCCGCGGACCTCCTTAAAGTTCTGAATGATTGGTATGATGTTTTCAATTCGAAGTTATTAACATCAAACACCATCGAAACAACACAGCCCTATGGAAAACAAATAGACATACAAAGATTTTTTTGGTGCAATGTGGTGGATCTCTTTTTTTGATGGTTGCATTATTATTCACTGATATTTCGTATTTCTAAATCAGCCAAGAATACTGAATTGCTATACGGAAATGGAAATGTAGAAGAAGATGATACGGATAAGTGGCTAAACCTTGATTTTTCAAAATGGGACGACAATGACAAAGAAAATGAGCCTGACGATTTTATAATTGATATTCCAAATAGCGCAGAGGGAGCTCACAATTTCCGAATTTTCCGAACCTGGCTTCTCTGAGCTACTCAAGAAACCATCTGTACATTTCGTAGAAGAAATTAAAAGTTTGGAAGTCATATTTTTAAGTTTGGTCAATGACACTTGTTCACGCCAGAAAGGCGCTTAATTTCGGGAGGCAGTGTGATCCCGCTACCAGCCTCCAGTGATCCCGTACGCTCTCCTTTTCTCTCCCTCTCCCTCCGGACATCCAGTCCATAGAGCTTCCAATCCGCTCTCCCTAGCTTTAGTTTTTTTCTTTTGTATTATTAGTACCGATTTACCTACGAATAAATAAACATCCAGACGCACGTCGCGTAAAAACCCCAACTGTCTACGTGTTCTTAAAATGTAAATATTAGTTTACCTATAAAAACATTTTATTTTAAGATTAGAATATATTTTAGGATTAAGAACTTGAACAAAAGACGGCCAACACAAAAACAAAAACACCGACTCATTTTCAACTTTAAGCTGTTAAATTATAAAAAAATTTGCTATGATTTTAGACGGACCAAAAATTTTTTGGTCGGACTAGCGCTTGTGTAGAATTTGCGTGTGGCCAGCGCTGGCTTTGTTCGGTGCGAAACTGCCTATGCGATTTTTGGCGCGCGCGCTTATACGATTTGAATTTAAATTCTGTTGTTGCTTGGTTCTTTCTTTTCTTTTATTTGGTTCTTTATTTCTATGATTTATGCCTATTTCTTTATATTTAGTTGGATATTATTTTTTTATACATTTATATTTATTGATATTTATATTTTGTGCGCGTCGCGCGTCTAAATTAATTTTGATACCCTTGCAGGGTATTATAATTTCAGTCAGAAGTTTGCAACGCACTGAAGGAGACCTTTCCGACCCTATAAAGGAAATTAGGAAAGTTCCCCCCCCCCCCCCCNCCCCCCCTTGGAACCTGAAAGTTTTACTATCTGGCAGTGTACAATTGACACTATTGAGTATGAAAACACTAAACGCATGGTGACGTTTCATTTAAATCCGTTTATCTCGCCAAAAACGCCTCAACTTGACTGTCCAATAGAATAATTTTCTGTCAATAAGTTCAATTTCAACGTGCCAAAGTTAGCTTCCTTTCTTGTTTTATTTCAGATTAACGAAGTGGCCAAATTTATTCTACAAATTATACAAAGTTTTGGCGTTACTGGAAACCCCGAAAATAATTTACAAAATATACATAATTGCAATTCTGTTGGTTGGCAATTTTCTTTCGAACAAAAACTTTGGATGTCTTTAAACATGTGAGTATTCAGATAATATTTCAGCATCTGTGCAGTGATGAGTTATCTTTCAATTCAATACATTTTAATAAAGAAAGGAAAAGGTGAAGCAAATTAATTTTTGAAACATTCGTGTTAGCTCATATATTTATATATACCAGAATGGTGCAAGTTGTTGACTGAATTTGCAATAAATCGGCGGCAAAAACTTTAAGATAGCTTTATATTTTAATTTTTCTAAGTTTGGGGTGATCCTTGGCGGCCATTATCGTTATCTTTATTGTTATATGGGAGGGCAAAATGGAAAAAATCAATCCTACTAGTGGACAACATGGGGGTATTCTGCGGCGGCCTCGATGCCGGATACCCAGCAGTGGTGAGATCTGGCCGGGGATCGGGGACACGTGGCCCGGGACTGCCATAGGCAAGCGCCTCCGTCCCAAATTATCCAGCGGCGGCGGACTCCAAGGCTCGTGGTAATTTAGGTTACTTAACGGTAGTGTTTTTTCTGCACAGTCTTGGTTGGATTTACTGTAGATCAGTCGTATGACGTAACGAGTTACTTCCTAATACTGTAGTTTACAGTAATATCGTTCCATGATTTTGGTTTGGGGCTCTTTAGCTGCAAAATTGGTTGGATTTACTGCATGAATTTTAATGTATGTAGCGTTGCTTTGGAAATAAAACCAGAAAATTAATTCTGTTTTATGTATTTTATTATTTAAGAGAGAAAACTCCGCAATCCTGCCACAAGACCTTATATACCACATGGAGCTGGATCTGCACCTATTGGTTAGGTTAGGTTAAACCGGACGGCCCTCCTGGACCAATATGGACCTTAGTTGTCCGGGAAATTTCTGAATCGACCTACAGACTATTTATGGGTGTTTCGAGGTCCTTGAAGATCAAGGTGTTTTTTGCAAAGGCAAAGAGCTCGCCTGGTTTCCTCCTGGAGGCATCTTCTAGCGATACCAGAACCGGAGAGCCTAGGTATCTCATCCTTGCCCTCGTTAGGGCCGGACATTTGCAGATGATTCGGATTCATCACATTTTCGGCATTTGGCGTTGTCGGTAATACCACTAACCATACAACATATAGACTAGTCATTTCGTACAACGAAAATGGAACCAAAAATTTCTTAGCGACAGGCCCCAGAGCTGTTCGCGACGGGCCCCGAGACTTCGTGTGCGCCCGAAGCGACAGGCCCCATAGCTTCGTGTGCGCTCGGGTTTTCCGCTCTCTCATTCTTATGCTCGCACACTGGTTGCGAGAGTTCAGTCGCAGAGTGGCGCATCTTCAGAAGGTTGCTCTGCGCTTGAATTCTTCTTTATATGTATGCGTGGTGCATGTGTGTCATTTCATTTCGGCCCAGCAAGAATATTTGGTCTTTTGCTACTTTTCGCGCTAGGTACCCTAACAATATGGGCATATTCACTATTGGGTTAATGATAAAAATAAGAATGTAATAATATATTTCTTACTTTTGCACCAATAAATCATTACAAAAAAAAAAAATAATAATAATAATAATAATAATATATTTATTTATTAATGTTTCAGCATACATTTCATATTATATATTCATACATTTTTCATATTAATAATAATATATTTCTTAATGTTTCAGCATACATTTCATATTTTTTTACAAATTCAAATCAGTGGAGGGGGGCGGCTTTAATCTGAACTGCACTCGATAAATAATAACACGTAGAACTTTCAGCTTGTTTACGCGACGTGCGTCGATATGTTTATTGTAGAAGGAGTAAATTGGTACTGCAAAAAGGACAAAACAAAAGCTAGGGAGAGCGGATTAGAAGCTCTATGGACTGGAAGTCCGGAGGGAGAGAAAAGGAGAGCGTACGGGATCATTGGAGGCTGGTAGCGGGATCACACTGCCTCCCGAAATTAAGCGCCCTTCTGGCGTGAACATTCTACACCCCCCATCCCCTCACCGTTACGAAGATACGCAGCAAAAGTACCAGGAAAGTTTAGCTCTGGAAAGTGTAGGATAACGCTGAGCACTCGCGGATATGGAGAAGAGTGTTGTGATACTGTCCACACGACTGGCATCGGTCGTTACTTCGACAAGATCCTCCGGAATGGTGGTGGGCCAGGCAGTTGACGCAGTATTTCTTTTCGATGACTGCCTGGAGCCGTTTCTCAGCGCTAAGGCAAAGGAACCGGTGGCATTTCCGCAGAGGTTCCCTTGGCAGACTCGGCTAGGTAGGATAAAATACCTCGGGAACGTCTGCTCTTGCTATCGTCGTATGGAACCCAGTAATTGGAGGAATCGGCAGAAGTGGTCACTCGTGTGGGGAACGAGGAAATCCGTTGGATAGGTGAATTTATCTGTGGTGTGTCATCACGAGGAATCGGAACACTGGAAGAAGAATTGCTTGGATGCAACAAAGTGTGAAGCCGACCGTGACAAGTAAGACAGCAATTACGGAGTGGAGTGTGCAATTACGGAGTGGATAACCGCTTGCAAAGCAATTTAAGCACAACTGCTTTTTCTCAATGTATGAAGTACGATCTTCTATCGTCATTTGGAGGAAGCGTGGACATTTACGCACTGGATGGTTCTCTGCAGAATATGTGAAAAATCTGCGTACTAAAGGATTGTAGTACTCGTGGCGACTGCTTTGAGATTGTCGGTAGGAGGCTGGAGAGAATCGATAGTTTCCAGAGTTCTATGGCGCTCAGTAAGGAAAGAATCGAGTTCTAGCCACGACGGAATATCGGTTTTATTTGGTAAGGATTGCTCCCATAATGAGCTTTGGAAGCTTCGTGCAGCACAAATAAACCAGAAGGCAGTCCCAATTATCCGTAGGAAGGCCGTACAGAGCTAGGGATGTGAGGAAATTTTTGAATTGTATTTTGCAGCTCCTTCAAGGCTGCCGAGGACTCGCGTTCAATGGATTCCGTGTTCAATAATTTTCTGTTGACTGTTTACCAACGCGCGTTTATTTTCGAAAAGCTCAGTTAGGTTTTTCCATGCTGAGCGGAAACCGTCGTTGGTGAGTGGTGAATTGGAAACTATAGAATGAGCTTCATCTTGGCATTTAAATAGAACAGCTTTTCCACAGGGGTCAGCGTAGGATTGTCGATATAGACCGCTGTGAAAACGTCTGGGAAAGTCGGCCAGCGAAGATAATCGCCCGAGAAAACTTCTGTTTCGCACGGAGGAACCCGACCGCCAGACGGAAAGGAATTTTGGGGCGCAGGAGGTTGGACTGGAGCAGCTTTGGAGGAGATCGTATCGATCTGTTCCATGAGCTGGGCGGCACACCGTGAATAAATAAAATAGTAGTAGAGTAGAGTAGAGTAGTCGTATTTTTCCTTAAGAGTACGCAAGGTGTCCTCCGCGCCCTCTAAGCCAACTGAAATTAAAATAATTTACAAATTATTTTATTTATCACGACTTATGTGATTGACCGGTGCTGTATTTTGGAATCAATACGTGTGAGCGTATATTTGTGCACTAGCCGTATGCAAGTGCAGAAAAGCGGAGATAAAGAGAGGCGGAAAAAATTGCCAAATATCGGAGCGTCGACTTGCAGACGATTATGTATGTATATACATATGTATATTTATGTAGGTGAAGCTCAGGATAGAGCAAGGGAGACTAAATAAATTAAATATACAAACAAAGTTCGCGTTGCGGTGCATATATTTAAATAAATTTATAATCGCAGTAGCTGCGGAGAGTAATTGTAATATTTTTTTTTATTATTATGCACTCAGAATTAGTAGATCAGTAGTGTGGACTGTATTGCAAATATATGTACCTATGTATTGTATATATGTAAATGTAAATAAATGCAAGCGGAACACAGCGAACATAAAGGAATTTATAACAATTCGAAACTGAAAGTTACACTGTGGCTTAGGTATTTATTTAAACAAACACTTTCGGAATTTTGGAACCCGTAGATCTTGTATAGAAATTACTTGGAGATAATTTCTGGATTGGGGAAATTCCAATGTTGACAGCGATTGTAGTCTTGTGGAGTGGACTGTATTGAATATGTATGTATCGGCGAACTGGTATTTTCTATAGGCACGTCGTCGATGTTGTTCTTCTGTTGCCTCAACCGCTGTTGATCCGTACCAAGCTCCGGCTGATGCGGTGAGTCTTCGCTGCCAATGTTGCTTTCCATATATTCTTGTAATCCACACACGTGTCACAATCTCGCTGCATCAAAGCCAGAAAAAGAAGGAAGTAGCCAAAAGCTAGTGTGACCAAACCCAGCAACGCAAACGAAGCCACACCAGACTTAGTTCACTAACTGAAACCCCATACCACCAGAACTAGTACCTATTACAAGATTAGTAACCAGCTCAACCCATGGTCACACCATAAAGCCTCATGCCTACTTCAGGCTTTCTCTCCGACACGGCCATTCTGACATATACACGTCCTCGTGTCCACCATAACATATAAGTTTCACTCCAATTTTACAACTTTATAACTTTATTGAATACTTCAGAAAACTTAGTCCACTAATTTCAGCTCATATTCCACACCAAAACGTTACTTCTATTGTTATCATGTCGTAGGATTATCTTAACAAATCTTCCATTTTCTTTTTTATCTTTTAAACATCGTTAAATTATGCAATAATCAGTTCCCTGCTCGTCCATCGCCCACTTGGCTTCACGAATTCATTAATTTCATACATTTCTCGTCCATTGCCCACACTTGGCTTCACGAACTCATTAATTACATACATTTCTCGTCCATCGCCCAATACTTGGCTTCACGAACTCATTTACATCTCTCGTTCATCGCCCAACACTTGGTTTCACGAATTCATTGACATCTCTCGTCCATCGCCCAACACTTGGCTTTACGAATTCATTTACATCTCTCGTCCATCGCCCAACACTTGGCTTCACGAATTCATTTACATCTCTCGTCCATCGCCCAACACTTGGCTTCACGAATTCATTTACATCTCTAAATCAACCCTCTTCCATCGTCAATCATATGACGAACACTATTCTGTTTCAATCGGCTCTTCCAACTGAATTTGTTCTTCATTATTTACATCAAGCTCTTCTGGAATTTGCACATCCGGTAACTCGCAAACTTTCGTGTGGATACTTGTAACGCCTATTGTTCTGTGTGGACTTCAAAACGTATCGGTCTCCGTCCAATACCTCGACCACTAAAAAAGGTCCTCTGAACTTTGGGTCTAATTTCGTTTGCTGTCTCTCACTGTTTTTAAGTAAAACAAAATCACCCACACTGAATCTAATTACCTTAGCCTTATTTTTATCAAATTTTGTCTTCTCATATCTAGCAACCTCTTTCATGTTTTTATCAGCCAACTCCCTTAATTTAATCTTGTCGATTTCAGTTTCAGTATCACTAATAGGGATAATCCCAGTGGACGCGCCACTTTTCCAATCAAAAGTTATAAAGGGCTACACTTAGTGCTACGATTAATTGTACAGTTAAGGGCCAACTGTACATCCCCCAGTGCATCTTGCCCCCAGTGTCTAAACCGCCGTCAACAGATTCTTTACTGTACTCATGACCCTTTCAACTTGACCGTTGGCTCGACTTGCGCCTGTTGCAACTAAAACTTTGTACCCGTAAAGCTGCGCCCCTGATTAGCAATCAAACGTGTTGGTACGCCAAAAATAGATATTGAAGATTTCATTGCGTTTATAGAAGTATTAGCATCCAAAGAAAAAATGTGAAACAGATACACGTATTTAGTAAAAGCGTCGATTTGTACAATAATGTATTCCTTACGATCACTTTTTCCGCTCAATTTTCCGGATATATCTATGTGAACGGTGTGCCAAGGAATGCTTATTTTTGGAATTGAGGTTTTCCTGACGTACCCTTAGATACTCTGCATGTGATACAGTTTTCCACAAATCTTCGAACATATTTTGCCATACCAGTAAACCAGTAATGATCATACACTTTATCTAGCTTTTTTTCCCATCCTAGATGCATGATCGGCTCATGTACCTGATTTATAACTGACCAGCGGAACGTACGAGGGACAACAGGTAAACAACGTGTTCTTGAATTCCTCTGAATTTTTCTATAACATTCGACCTACTTTCATAAGTGGCAACTAATGCCAGTGGTAAGTCATAATTCTTCAACTTAGTTACAATTTCTGATATTTCTGGGTCCTTTTGTTGTTCCACCAGAATCCAGTTTTCCGATATTTCTGTTAAATCAATTCGCTTCTCCTTCGCTTCGGTGTTTCCGTGAACTTCATAATCAATAAACAACCGGACCTTTGTAAATTGTGACGAAGTCACAAAAGCCCCTATTATAAATAATGTAAATATTAGTTAGGTTCATAGTTAAGTTTAGTAATTAATATAGGGAGATAAATTAGGATTAGGCATATCATATACCACTGCACACACACACACGCACACAGAAAACCGTAGATTTAACGGCACGAAGCCCGATCTTTAATTTGCCCAAGAAGGGCCAGATTACAAAGTAATTAGACAACAGCAAGTAGGCGTGTACATTTTTTAGGGAACGACTGTAGGCCTACGTCAACTGGCCGCACTAAAACAGTCGCTTGCCGACGCAAGCCGACGCGACAGCGGCAGAGGCAGCGACATTTCCCCTCTGGGACGACAACAACGATCGGCATGTAAACAAGCACGATAAAAACATAAACAAGCACGATCAAAACATAAACAACACGATCAAAACATAAACAAAGACGACAACAAAGCCGACGACAGAAAGCTGCGCTGCCCGCAAAATTTCGGGCAGAATTAGGCCATAAGGGCTCTGCCCGAACTTGGCCTCTTTCACTTCTCTGGCAGCTTCGAACGCGATCGTTACGCATCTCTCCCGCAGCGGGCGACAAGTCCTCAAAGGACACGTGGGAATAAATTTCCAAATCGACAAGTCCAAAAAGGACACGCGTGCCCTTACATATCCTGGCTGCCGGACACGTGTCCCAGTCCACCGACAACAGCGGGTGAGCCGGCCGAGAGGCAAAATGTCAGGGCCAGAGTTCTGGAGTGTGGCGTAGGGCCAGGTTAGGGACGACAGTCATAGCTTAGAAAAAATTATAGAAATAATAACTAAATTAATAAAAATAAAGCGCAGACAAATGAAGCCAGAAAACCTATCGCTTTCTCCCTCGCACCCGCATAAAACTCCGCGTTGCTAAAGATCATCTCTTATTGTGACGCGCGCCAAAGTGCTCCCCTCCCGCTCACTCACTCGCCGAGCTGGTGGCTGGGTTCTCCCGCACCAACTTCGCGTGGCCGCTGGGCAAGCTCCGGGCCAGAGCAGCGGGACGGGAGCGGGATTTGTCGCCGCTGGGTTCTCCCGCGCACAGATCTGGCGTGGGCATCGGGGCTGCTGGGTTTTCCCGAGCTACGGGCTCCTCGCCGCCGGCGCGTGCTCAAAGATTTTCCCCTCTTCCCTCTCCTTTCCCTTCCGATCTGCATTTTACCCGCCATCGCCGCTGGGTCACCCAGGGCGGCGGAGATTTTGCCGATCGAAAGAGTCGCCGCTGCTGGGCAACCGAGCGGGCGCAGGAAACGGAGGAACACCTGGCCATCGCCAGAGTGATCGCGTCCAAGATCCCTTTTTTTTCCTCTCCTCCCGTCCGATCTGCGTTGTCTCCCGCCATCGCCGCTGGGTTACGTCGGGCGACGGGAGATTTTGCCGGTCGAAAGAGTCGCCGCTGCTGGGCAACCGAGCGGGCGCAGGAACGGAGGAGCACCTGGCCATCGCCAGAGTGATCGCGTCCAAGATTCCCCTTTTCCCTCTCCCCCCGTCCGATCTGCATTTTGCCCGCCATCGCCGCTGGGTCACCCCGGGCGGCGGAGATTTTGCCGATCGAAAGAGTCGCCGCTGCTGGGCAACCGAGCGGACGCAGAAAACGGAGGAGCACCTGGCCATCGCCAGGGTGACCGTTCAAGGTTCCCATTTTCCCGAAGTTAGACTTGCCCATTTTAAGACGAGCCCCTTTCGCTGCCATTTTGCCCCTAGGAAATTCAATAAAATTCGGCGTCCATGTTCTGGCCGTCTCTAAAATATAAATATTTCTGGAGAGGAATCCTGGGCCGCTGAGGTTTACCCCGGCCCAAGGCACATCCTTACAAAATAAAGTGTGTGACTTTATCGTCGTAAAACAATTTCGGTTTTACAATTGCCTTGTCTTCCTATTCTTGTGCATTGTGTTTACCGCTTATCGCTGCATCGCCTTGTGTTGTTGTTGGCGCTAGCTAATATCAATAACACTAATTTCTTATCTTTCAGCGCTTAGATTTTATTTTTTATTTATTTATTATTAAGAAAGCAAATATCTGCCATTATAAATCCATATCCTTACCTCAGACCGGATAAGGAGTGTTTTTTAATGATATGCTCCGACTTACATCAGGTGGTCAGAGGCAAGGATAGGTGTCTTAAAATATTATTTTTGTTAAAGTCTAATGACATTTCAAAATATAACAGAGAGAGTACATGTCGTTGTAAAGCGAACATAAAACGCGAAAAGGATCGTGTGCCTCAAAATTAGTTTTACAAATATCCAAAGCTATAGGCCGAAAGTATCGTGATGGCCCAGAAGGAACTGAAAAGCGTATTTGCTTCAGAAGATTACTGAAAAAAATATATCCATTTATTAGTTTATGCAGGAACATCACGCCATGGCAGGTCCAACGATTCTTAAGAGAGGGCAGGTCCAGAAGGCGTGGTCTGTCGGCATACGGAGGAAGGTGGCGATGTGGGTCCCAGTCTAAACCCCGAAGAGCGAACAAAAGGAATTGCTTCTGTTCCGATTCGATTGGGTCCTGCTACTTTGTGTATTGAGGGGACCATACAAACGAACAATATTCGAGTATGGGCCGAACCAGAGATATATATAAGAGTTTTGTAGTGTAGGGATCATCGAATTCCTTAGACCATCGTTTTACGAAAGCAAAAACACCCTTTGCTTTACAGACAATTATACCGATGTGATCGGTGAAGCTCAAGTTGTGGGTAAATAGAACACCAAGATCCGCTACAGAGTGGATACGTTCAAGAACACTCGTGCCTAAGAAGTTAGCCTGGAAACAATTTCTGCGGTAAAACGACATGTATTTACATTTAGAGTTGTTAAGAAACAATAAATTGTGAGTGCACCAGGATAACATGTTGTTTAAATCAGCTTGCAAAAGCTGAGCAGAGTCAGGATTCACAAGAGGCAAACATAGTTTAACGTCATCAGCATACATCAAGACGTAAGAGTGGAGAATAACTTGGGGCAGATCACTTATAAAAATGCCAAATAGAAGAGGACCGAGGTGGCTCCCTTGAGGAACACCAGAAGTCACGTGAACAAGGTTTGAGAATGAACCCTTGAATGCCACTCTTTGAGTACGGTTCGACAAATAAGTAGAAATCTACTTGATCAACGTAACTGGAAAACCCAAAAGACAAAGTTGTGACGGTTAGGTCATTCCTCGGGACTCAAGGATGGCCAGGGTTCGTCTCAGAAATTTATTTGTTGTCTGAGGTGGTTGCTGAAAGAGATTCCGACCCGGACCCAGAGTAGAACGCCGAGAAATATGCCGTAACTATAATTATCTGTTTATTGCCTCGAACATTACAAGTGTTAAAAAGATTGGATTTAGTCTGCTGCCGTGGGTAGTCGCTCTGGAACGCCGCACTTCAGGGTCAGGTACATCCTTCCCGCTCGGGTCGACAGTGTCGGTGAAGCGCCGATGCGCGGATGCCCCTCAGATCTCCTAGATCTGCCAGTTAGTGGAATAACTTGTTAGCGGAGACCCTGAGATCTTCCAGTTAGCGAGCAGATTTGTGGAGTCCCTAAGGTCTTCCAATCTTTAGAAGTTTGTAGAGGCCCTAAGGTCTTCTAAGATGAGAAGTTTGTAGAGGCCCTAAGGTCTTCTAAGATGAGAAGTTTGTAGAGGCCCTAAGGTCTTCTAAGATGAG
>VNJY01006677.1:0-18452 GCA_008042715.1 Drosophila bocki | reverse complement strand
TTATTTAATCACTCACCATTTTGCAAAAAATCAAAATATCGAAAAAATCCTACGTACGTCGATAGCGGTTGAGATATAGAAACTAACAAAATTTGATTTTTTGTTCTAGATCAAAAACTAAGGACGTTAGGTTTTCGGCCATGGACCCCTTTCAAAAAAATAGGGCCTACGAAGACATGCTGCACAGCCGCCATTTTGTTTTCGAATTATTAAAAAAAAAATTTATTTTGTAGTTCACATCTAACATTATCAAACCTACTTTAAAATTTTTCGATTGGCTTTTTCATTTGGCCAAAAAAAATTCTAGAAAATGGGCTTTTTTTTTTGCCAGTTACTCAGATGTCCCCCCTTAATAATAATAATTTTCAACATATTAAGATGCAACATAAAGTGTAAAAACCATGGCGATTGTCGTATTATAAATTTCATATGCATATCTATTGATTAATGTTTCAATACGACCTCCATGCTAATAGTATTTTTCCCATAAAGTTATTCAACATTTTACCTGCCACCGGATATTGTCATGTCCCCCAGCTTAGCCAATTAGCACAATATTAAAGAATTTTATTATCGTCGTAAAAAATCAATTATTAAAACAGCTTTTCCTACTTTTTAGACAAAAAATACAATTTTTACACACCCATTTGCCATGTCGCACACACCTATTATACCATAAGAGTGAAACAAATTTAATAAAACTCTTGATTTTGTATGCAAAACACACAGCAAAATGTTATGGGTCATTAAATGCGGAACTTTTTGAGGTTGCCAGCAGAATTCATATGCCATATAAAAAATACTCTTCACATGAGAAACGATATTGGCAAATAACTTCAATCGTAAATTGCGTGTAATCGCCGAGGGCAATAAATTTTGGCTTTTATCAGATGGCAAATTAAATGTGATTTGAATTTTTGCCCTTTCTTCATATTACTTTACATTCATATTTTCGCATAAGAAATCCAAGTTAAATCAAAATTCAGGAGGCGCCAGTCGATTGTATATAACCCCTTAGGTGCTCGGTGGGGCCTTTGTCGGAAGGTTATGTAAATCATCCGATCGGAGACAAGGCGATCTGCTGAGGAAGACTTATGCAAACACCGATTGACTGACTGACATATTGACACAAGCATGCTGCCGACTGGTGGCTTCCATCGAACTAAAATGAAAGTCAAGAACTGTGTCCATGTCAATACAAGCCATATATCAGTCATGCCTAGAAATCAGCCAACCCGAACCAGCCGTCAGTCGCTCAGTCCATCAGTCCCTCCGTCCGTCAGTCCGTCAGTCACTCACTGTCCCGTCTCCGTTCTGTTTCCGACTCGGGCTCTGATTCAGAATCCGATTCTGGTTTGCAATGTCTGCGCAATGCAGTTCTGACATTTTATTGATTGAAGAGGCAACATTGAGGCAAACACACACAACACACACACACACACACACAGAGCCAGAGAAAATGCAAATATTTAACAACTTTTTCGTTTTCCTTCGATCCACGGGCAATAGCAATGTCTTCTGTGGGTTTTTTCGAGCCCTGCCACTGCCACTGGTCTGGGTGTGTAAACATCGGACTTTTATTTAAATATAAACTCGCTCGCCCATCGCATTGCATTGAATACATGATTGAATATGACTCCCGAATGACAGATGGATTTTCTCTGTGCTCGATTGTTTCGATTCGTTTGTTGTCTTTGGGTGTCTGTCTGCAGCTACGTTTCGGCCTGGTCGAATGCCACACACGATTCAAAATCGGATCCCGACTCCTATTCCGGGTCGCTGCTGCTGTTATTTGTCGTGTACATGGGCATGCATAAGTCATAAGTTTCGGAACGAGCATGATTTTCCCTTTTTCTTTAAGGCCTCCTCGCCGCCACTGTGCAAATATGCGCATACATAATTTGAAAATTTCATAAAGAACAGTGATTAAAACAAGCTGAGATAAAAGCAATAGGAATATTTTTGAAGACATTTAGAAAGCTGGATATGGTATATTTCTGTGAAGACAGACAAACTTGTTAATATTCAAAAGGTGTTTTGTTAATAGTTATCCTAAAATATATAAGTCTGCCGTCGTATACCAAAATAATAGTACCAATCTTGTAAGGGTTAATCGATTTGCCAGAGCCAAGTTCTCACTACTCGGCATCATTAATGTCAAACGGCATGACGTGGACTAGGAAATTAAATGACAACTGCAGGCTTCTGTGATCAATTGACACTCGGTGACCACGAGTTCGACCTCGACCAGTGCCAATCCGTATGACTATCCATTGACCCGACCCAGACCCTTTCCCTCTACAGCGGCCAACTCGCTTATTCTGTCCAGAGTGTCAAATTACCCAGAAAGCCGTAAATTTAGGCCTTCTGGCTGCTGTCATCCGACCGAGAGGCATTCGCCTGCCTGGCTGGTTGGCACACAAAATTGGTTTCGGTGTCTGCTCGGCTGTTAATCTCTGCTGCAGAGATTAGCGCCCCCATTAAGGTGGGCAAAAAGGTGGCACAGGACATTGGGAATCGTTCCCTCATTTTTCAATACCCCTGCCAGCCTTTGCCATATAGTATGTTCCCTACATAGTATGTGTTATCCGATGCGGCCCCGGGAAAATTGATACCTTGTGCACTAAGCCAAGAGCTAATTAGGTGCACGGTCTGATTGAGAGCAGAGCAGGGAGGTTCCTAGCCAGGAAACCCTATACGAATAGGAAGCACTGGTGGTGACCACAGGAAATCTCACACCATCGGACATGGCAAAACTTGAAGGATCTAGTTACAATTAATAAATTGTTTTTTTATAAACAAGTTTCTCACTAATAAACATGTCTTCTGGTTAGGCTAAATACTTTGTTATTTCATTTTCTTTTGAAACAAAAGAAGCAGATAAAAATCTCTGAATTATATAATAATAAATACATATTATATGTATTAAGAATATTGAACTTTCACGGTGTATCACTCCTAAGACCTTGAAACGTAAATGCATTCGTTCCAAAATGCTTTGGGTTAATGTTCTTAAAGTTGTTTAAAGTCCATAAAAATGTTTAGTTTTGCCATGACTGCCCTGGAAAACACACTTGAAACGATGAGCTGGAAGTTGCTGCTGCTTGTTATTTTCTTGGTGCCACATTGCCATTGCAATGAGTTTGCTGTAAGTTTAGTCTCAATTTGATATCTTTAAACTTTATATAATGAGATCCACCTTGCAGGGGAATAAAACGGGGTTACTGCTTGATCAACTCGATGATGTATTGGTGAAACTTGCTATAGAACACAGTTTGATGTACGCTGGGAGACTGTCTTGCTTAAACAGGTTGGACGTGCTTAAAGGTTTGTTTCGTTATAATTAATATGAAATATAGAATTAACAAGAATTTTTCACATTTTTACAGAGGACTACCGATCTGTAAGTATATAATGGCTTTCGTGAGGTTTGTATGTAATGCTTTTTCATTTCAGCCGGAGTATGGCGTTGCATTACTGAGCAATGTCCTACAGCGTTATCATAATTTAACTCAATTGCTTAATTTTGGTTGTAAAAAGCAGAGTAATGGGAAAATCACAGAAGTAGACTCTAATTGCAAACCGTTCGGCTGCCACGAAATTAAAGTTACAGTTATAAAACGTCCCAAAATAAGTCTAAGAACCGAAGCCACAACTAACGACAATGACAATACGAATGAGAATACGAATACGAATACGAATGCCAACGCCAATAACAATACGAATTCCAATACCAATGCTAATAACAATATCAATGCTAATCAAATCAGTATCTTGGTGAATGTCGTTCAGCCCTCAAGAAAACCAAAAAAACCAAAAATGACGGAAACTCCTCCTTCTGCAATTTATGATTCATTGCGTCGTCCATTGGGTTATATACATGGATTGATTACCTCGGTACTTCAGCCCACGGACACCTAGAATGACATCATGGACTAATTCCAAGTTAGAATTACATGTATGATAAGACCAGGTTTGTTTTTAAGTAATTAAAGAACAGACAAAGGCAAGGTTTTCATTCAAAATGTAAAAATATTTGCGGTTTTCTTACTCAGCTCAGAGCGCCTGCAGTGCCCAAATCTATTCTCACCTTTGTGCTAATCGCCTTGCACAACACAAATCCAGTTTCGGAAAAAGCTGAGGGACTTGGTGCCGGCCCACTCCACAGGGCAGCTGTTGTTGGTCCTGTGAGACCAGGGGGAATTGTTTGCTTTTGTCGACTTTTTGTGAAATCCTGATGGAAGTAATTGTTTATGCATTAAATAAGCCGATGCAGAGTGGAGCAGAGATGAGCCCGCCAGATACTCGCACTCACTTGGTAGACAACTGACAAAATATGTAACACAATGGCTGAGGGGTGAACAACAAGTGAGAAGGAAGGGCGGGCAGGGAGCAGCTTAGCAAATCTGACAGGCAGTCAAATACAATGGCACTTAGTCCCTGCCAGGGGTGTGTTCGTTCGGCTCTGAGCTCCTCACGGGTCCTGCGCATTTATGATAGATATCTAATGCCATGATGGATAGACAGACAGACAGACAGACAGCTCTCTCTCTCAAAAGAAACTGCCTGCCTTCCGACAGGGATTAGGCTCGGCGGTCCCAGCTCCCTGATTGTTATCGCACGCAATTTTGTAATTTGATGAAAACAAACGAATTAAGATAGGCATCGCTCGGAATCCGGTAGTTCCAGACACCGAACAATGCAAGTGACGACTGCGTCTCCGAGCTGTCAAGCCCCCATTCAGCTAATCCCCGCCAATTGGTATCGTGTAGGCTCTATGATTCGGTTCGTCGGTTTTCGTTCACACCGCTGCTGTGTGAAACCCGAAGCAGCCAGAAGGTGAAGGTAACTCGATATGCATCACTATGCACCCATTGTTCTGCAGATCTGGTAGCCACTGATTAGACCAGGAGGCATCTGCAGGGTAGAGTTCCAAGACCGGTAGGAGTCCTTTGACATTTCCCTCAGGTGCCACAGATGGGAGAGCGGACTAATTGAGGTGCCCTTTGTTAAGGACAAGACGGTAGCAATAATAAATTGCCAATTGATGAAGGAATTCATTTGGGTTTAATTAAATTAATGCAAATTAGACCAGATCATAAAGGAGAGGAGGTCCATATGGCATAGGTATTCAATTTACTTAACTTCAAACGTTGTAAATACATTTCAAATTCTTTCCCTTGGATATTACTTGACGGAGTTTTCCCCACACATTCAATCGCATTCAAGCTCCGCCATAATGGCCATTATAATGGAGCATATCATAGATAGATCGATCAAATGTGGAACACAGGTAGCTGGCAGCCGATGTAATCAAACGTGATCTCTCGCTGGCCCCACAGGCATCAAATTAATCTATACGCGTTGCCGCCGCCACCTCGCGTACAAAGGAAGAAAAAAAAAGTCAGTTACTTTAATGAAACACATGTGTCGGCCTTCGCACAAAAGAGTGGGAATAGCCAGGGACCCGAAGCATACAATTTATGATTAATCACAAGATCGATGGGAAAATTATGCTCAAGACAAAAGGCCAGGCGAAGTGGGGCCAGAAGCGAGCATTAATCTGCATTTTCTAGACTCCGTCGAGAGATGACAAAGCGTTTACGGCGCATATAATTATTGGTCGCCGCCAAAGATCAGATGAGAAGACGAAGTCTCAAGTGGCAGGAAATGCTACTTAATTTGCCTTTGTTGGTCCCCCTCTCGTTCTCGTTCTCGGCCAAGATAATGTCTTAAGTATCGGCGACCAAAATGTCATTAATGACAAGTGCTTATAATGACTGGTAAGACGTTTTGTGAAAAAGTCTTTCAATCCGACTCGCTGGAAGCATGTATAATTTGCTCGTATCTCGCAGTACAATGGGCCTTGCCGGCTACTGGGCCAATCGAAGTCATGGGAGACAATTATGAGTGGTGTGTGATCATGGGGCTACCTCCATTACTGGGCTCAATCGAGCGGATTTGGCGGCTCAGTTCAAACTGGCTCCCATAATCAATTACGGTCACTTTTATGTTGATTCGCCACGGCTGGTCTCATTAAAGATTTTTCCTGTCTACACACATTCGAAATAAAGCTCTAGAATTTTCAACTGACAGCTTGATTGATTAAGTCAATTGCCTAATCGGATACAGAATTTATTTTATTTTATATCACATAACATAAAGATTATGCTACCTAAAGCAATATTCTTAGCCATAACCTTTTCTTAGATTCAGAAGGGTGAAGTAACTGTACTAAGGATGGCTGGAATATCGATAAGTTAGCTTTAAAAGCGATACCTTTCGATACATTAATTAAATACAATTTCGATGTATTTGGTATTGAACTCTATATGACTTTTTCGATCGATATATGTTTTTACTTAAGCTCTACATACACATGTACATACATTCCTCACAAATTAAATCTTAGACTTGACTTGCATTAATATACAATTTTTTAATAATTCCATATACACACAAAATTCCCCATAAGTGGGTGCCTTTTGCAGAAGATACTCGGGGAGCTCAACAAATAGCAGATCACAAATTGCAAGAAAAAGAAAACAAAAAAAAGACACGATAAATACCAAGATGCTCAGTCTTAACCATTAATAACTAGTAAGCTCAGCAATGTTGTTGCATTGCCAACTATTTTTGTTCACAGACGACAGCAAACATTTTGTAATTATAACGCAAAAAGGCCGCGACAAACTCATTTGTCCATGGTGAAAAATGCACATTACACAGCGGCGATGGCATCGTTGCAGCCTCCAGAGATTGACACGGAGAGAGGTGAAGATTGGCCAACTGCCATTTGAGGCTGGGACAGGATGGTGGTAAAATTGCCATGGCAACAAATCAAGCATCATAATGTGTCAAGCAATGCATCAAGTGGCCCAACTGGAACGTCAAGGCAAACGCATTACATCGTAATTGACGGGAATTGTCAACACTATGGGCAGGAGGCGCGGAATGGTTAGCAAAGAGCAGGTGGGGTCCAGGGCGAACTCTCTTTAGGCTGTCTTCTGCACAGAGAAAAAATATCTACGAAAATGTTTCAATGGAATTTAATTATGATATGTGATTATTCCAAAATAAAGTTTGGTTTCAGTGAATTCTAAGTCAAAAACTTATTGTACTAAAAAAAAGTTTTTAAGTATTTAGTTTCTTTTTATATAAATAAAATTAAATATGATCTGGTTTATTTTTTTTTATGTGCTGGCCACTCACTTTATTTACCGCAATTACCGATTACAGCTTACTTTATGGCCAGAGACCAGTTTCTTCACAATTGCCAATGCTTTAGATTGTCTTAACGCATTTTTTGCTTTCATATGGGCTTGGTAATATTTTATTGCCAAGAAGAGATGGGTAGAGAGCCCTGTATATCAGAATAATTAGAGGCATTCTTAGGGAAGATCAAGTAGAGAAACATATAAACGTATTTATATGAAAGCAGACCTCATTTTCATGTTATATAAATATGCTAAGGCTTTTTAATAAAATTAATGAACGTATTTACATAATGTACCGATATTTATATCTTAAATAAATATGGCGGAATATAGAAACATTCATTTAAAGGTCATTCCGTGTTTCCTTCATCAAAATGCCTCTTTCCAACTGCACAGAACCTGGTCTGACGTTGCAGTTTTCGTTTCCCTCGACAGTGACAGTTGATGGGGTCCTGTCCAATGAATATATGTCAACAAGCCTTCAACATTGTCGTTTTCAATTTTCGGCAGGATGTCAGCCAAGGATATTTATGGTCGAGATGGTGCTGGGGGTAAAATAATCGAGGTACTTTGATCGTATTCCTCAAGCTCGTTACGGCATGCGATGCGTTCGATGGTCCGGTGGAAACAATTTCGTATGCGTCCGTATAATGAGTAGCAACCAGTTGAAGTCAATGCTGGAGTTGTCCCTTCGCTGTTCAACTGCGGTTGTTGATCTGCTCCTGCTGCTCCTGCTCCAGCTCCTGCTGTTGATTATCCCTTGACAGGGCATCAAATGCGAAATCGACCGCCCAATTTACATACAATGCACATCAATCGAATGGCAACGGCAGCCACATCAAGTACTGGGCCCTGCCACTGCGGCATCAGGAGCAGCAGTCACTGTCACTGCCATTTACCCTGCCAGCGGCACTGGTCACCTTTGTGGCATCATCGGTTTTTCCCTTACTTGCCGCATTTTTTGCCTCAGTCCCGGGCCTTTTGGGCCTGGCAATCAAGCGTACTTGTTGTACGACTCCAGCTCCAGCTCCAACTACCAACAACTTTAGCGGCCATGACACAAAGATTGACAGCATGTCGTCGCTGTTTGGAAGCCTGATTGACATGAGTAATCAAGCAGCCGAAATGTGCCCACAAAACGCAGCCAGCAGTGACACTGACAACGAAGCCGGCGAACCAAACAGCGATGGTTGCGTTGCCTTTCGTTTGCCCCTTTAACTGACAACTTGCAGTAGCAGCAGCAGCAACATGCAACAGCAACAACAGCAGCAACAACAGCAACAGCAACATAGCCTGTCAGCCGCATGGACATACCAATGCCAAAAGGGCAATTTCGTTGATGAAACGGGGGATGTCAACGAGCTCAAAGGATGCCCGACTTATAAATGCATAAGCCCTTACTACCTTAATCAGAATCAATTAAGTTTGGCTTTTGTTTTATATTAAAAAAAAGCATTAAATATATAAAAAAAAAAGTCCTGGGTGGAAATTTAAACAATTTAAAAAAAAACTACAGACTTATTAAACAAATTTTATTAATTTATCTTATTTTTTGTTGCAAACCCAATGTTTCAACCTTCACAGTACAGTTTAATCTATCCCATAGCTGCCTTCCAAACATTCTCATCCAATTATAACATTCCCAACTAATTTACGCATCGAATGCAAATCGTTGCCCCCAACTCCGATCCAGGCACTTTCGAAAATCCTTATCCTTGGCAGGTTTCGGAACAGAACCCATAGCCCCATTGTCAACTCGAATGTGGCCTTTGATGAAGGCGACACGACATTGACAGACGGTAGCCGATTGACTACTGAAAGGCGGGACAGGACAGAAGCCCCAAAAGAACGAGGAAGGGGGATCATGGCCTGATCTGGCCAAAATGATGCAGGGGCAAAGGAGAACTGCAAACTGCAATTCTGATGACTTTTTGTCAGGACTGATTGACGTCAACGACTCAACGACGTTTGTCCGGCATATAAATCTCTGGGCTCGTTTGTTTCTTGGTCATCCCATCCCCACATATACCGATCCCAATTCGAATCCCAATCCCAATCCGGGTTCCAAACAGGGGGATTATAATGCCCGACATCGACGGCGATGCGATGCATAAACAATGCCACTTTAAATTGGCAATTGTTGCGACAGTAAATTTTACAATGAATTACTGTACTGCCGTTCCTTTGCCTTCCTCGTTTCTCAAACTGCGAAAAATAAAAGGGTCGACTGGCTGCCAGCAGATATATGTATAATTGCACCTCTTGGCGGCGAAAGTACGGCCTGAACTAGCCTGAACTTGAACTGCAAATTAGGGCGTAGCTAAATACCGATTTGGCCGATTTTTTGAAAGTTCCAACTTGTAGGCCACAGACTTTTTACTATAAAAAGGCCGCCCTAACTTCAGTTTAGTACAGTTCACTTCGGTTCAGTGTTCACACAACAGTAGTCCAGCCAAGATCAGCTCATAGCCAAGCAAAGGTACCATGGCCCAAAAGGTGAGTTTCAGCCAAAGGATATTAATCCAACAGAGAGGCTTAAATAGCTCCATTTCTCTCAGTTCGTCGTAGCCTTCGCCCTGCTGGCCATTGTGGCCATCCGGGCAGCTCCCTTCCACGGTCACGACCATCATGGTCACGGCGGGGCCACCAGCCACGCCTCCGTGCATCTTACATCCCACGATGACCACCACGAAGAACATCACGGGCACGGGCACGATGATCATCATGACTCGCATGCCGAATACGATTTCAACTACGGAGTCAAGGATCACAAGACCGGGGATGTGAAGACCCAGAGCGAATCTAGGCACGGCCATAAGGTTACCGGACACTATGAGTTGATCGACGCCGATGGTCACAAGCGAACTGTCCACTACACCGCCGACAAGCACAAGGGTTTCGAGGCCCATGTCCACCGCGAGAAGCTCCACGATCACCACCAGGCTGATCACGGCCATGGACACGGACACAGCGGCTATGAGGGCGGCCATGTCGATTTCGAGGAGCACTCTGCTCACTCCGGTCATGACTACAGTCACGGGCATGATCACGGCCATGGACACGGACATGAGCACGGCAGCAGCTCTCACAGCTACTCGCTGAAGCAGGAGCATGGACATGGACACAGCCACAGCCACGGACACGATCACGGCTTCGAGCACGGACACGGTTATCATTAAGTTGTTACAAAAAATATCACTGTTTATACTACTTGAAATGGCCCCATACCAAATATCCCTTGTTGTTATACCAAAATAAATCAGGCAAATATTTTCTAAAGTGAAAAAATATTACTTGCAGTTAATCATTTCAGTTCTACCCTAACTTATCGTAAAGGATATACATTTTTAACCTAACTAATTTGTATTATGAATGCGAGAAAATTAAAATTCTTACAAATTGATATCTATATTAATTCTCCTGGTGTAATCCCAAATCATAATTTAAACAAAACACAAACCAAAAGCTGGTAAACTGCAAATAAAAAACCCAGCTTCGACAGTAATTTCGGTCAGAATCGACAATATGCCAAACGACTGCAATAACAATACAAAAATATTTCATAAATGTCGACATTATAAATCTTCTTCATGTAGCTTATCCATAAATTTACCAGAATCTATTGGTTTGATATTTCAGGTGCCTGAAAACTTGTATCATCAATTCATACATGCATGCAGGATTTTTTATGAACGATTTCTTTTCACTTTTAGTGGTGGCAATTGGAACTTTGGAGCTGGAAGTCCTTTATTCATCCTCGCCAACCGATAAATCAAATATATATCTCCCTAGCTCTCTCTCTCTCGCGTGTGTGTTTGTTGCTTCCCCTCTTCCGAGCTGGCTACAATTTGTTTAACAGACAGGCTCGGCACATCCTTGCGTTATCCTGTTGCCCTCGTTTGTAGCTGTATTACAAATGACTGTGGAATATTTATAAGCATCATAAATTTAATTTATGTCGCCGCTGCGCCCGCCGCGTTTATTGTGCGCATAATAAACGCTCCACAGAAATCCCTTCTCGACCCAGCTCGACCCGGATCTCCTCCTGCCGCTGCCAAGTAATTTATTATTTTTATACGTTCAATGTGTTTGTGTGGCACGCACTTTCCACATTATATAGAAAAAAAAAGATATAGTGCGAAAATTGCAGCAGCTATTACTTATATTTATTAAGGTTTTTTTGTTGCTGGATTTTCTTGTTTCTGACTGCAAATAATGATTAATGTTTGAAAGTTGTCCCTCGCATTTGAAATTGGTAATATATATGTATTTTTTTAAGCAAGTTTTTACTAACATGAAATAAATTCATGAATAAGGAAATGTCTTATTCATTTAAAATGAAATTGTTACTAGCACACCTTCAGGAAACCTGCTTTCAGTACCTAAAATAAATACATTACTTAAAAACAGTTAATAGCATTATTACAGCCATAACTATAAAAACTAATTTATAACAGAAATGAAAAGGTAAATAAATAAATTAAATCAAATTAAATAATATTCTCCATATTCCAAAATATTTTTTTGTGCCGCTTAGGATTCCTTTTGTATTTTAATTTTGCCAATCGCGCCTCTCAAACAATGCATTTCGACGCTTAATTAGCTTGAATTGATCATTTACATGCCACCTAATGCAATTGATTCATAAATTCCACGGTCAAGTTGCTCCAACGAGATTAAATTGAAAGTAATTAAGCTGAACATAAAGGGAACGTGAAATCGCTGTTGCCTCAGATCGTAAATTAAGTTGATTACGATTTATTTGAAATGAAATCAAGCCAACAAAAAAGCACCGATACGCAAAACGAAATGAGTTTTTTAGAAAACCAAAAAACTAACCAAACGCGTTGATCAATTTGCATTGCAAATTGCTTTGTCAAGTGAGTTTTGAGCTTTAAAGCGGACCATCCGCGCATAAAAATAAAGTAAATATATATTTTATGTTTCACTTGTCGTCGTTTAATGCCATAAAAATGGGTATGTGTCTTATTAACTGATGAGGCTGTCGATGCGACAAAAAATATATACATATATCCCCAAACCGGTATGGCACCAGCCAAGTAAAATCCGAGCGGAGGGCGCGGGCGCCCCCAATCCGATCCAATGCCCGTTACCTGACTTGGGCTATGGTGTCATTAATTTTGGAATCGTAAAGCCCACAATATGTCAAATGAGACCACACAGCGTCGTAAAATTCAATGTTTATGGCCCGCCGCTGATTCGGTATAGTATGTATAGGCTATAGCCTGGGTTTCTCAAGTTGAACTTGCTTCGATTTTTTGGCTCTGGCCCGAGCTTTGAATTTTGTTATCAAAAGTGTCGCGTCGCTTTTAATGGCTTTTGCTTTAGGTGGCTGCGGCTGCCTTGTTGCGTGTTTCGGTTTTTTAAACGCTTGCCAGAAAATTAAGCGTAACTTATTTGTCAAGTTTCTGCTCGTTTCTTGAGTATTTCGTTGATTTTTTGTTCGTTTGTTTATTGAGCAAACGATTTTTGGGAAACATAAATTAGACTGATTCGGTAGGAGATTGTGCCACGTCTAATAAGCACAAAATGGGGTATAAATTACTCTAAAAATTAAGAGATAATCGTAGAATTTGTAGATTATTGATTGCTTCAAGTATTTAAAAATTACAATCAATTAAATTACACAACATAATATTTATAAATGTGCTAATACATATTTTAAGATTGATGGTTTTGTATAAAAAATAAAACCAATAGGGGGCTTATAGTATTTCCACCTAGCTATTGTTAAAATTTATTTTCGCAAAAATATAAGGAGTCTAATTTGACAAATTAAAGTCCTTTAAGGCCCCTTTTTTATCAGACCAATTAAGATAATATTCTGTACACATAAAAGTTCTCATGAAATGTGTATTTTTATATTAATACGTCCTGTTCTAAAAAAAACTAGAGAAAGTATAATAAACTTTGTAGAAATTTATAATAAAAATAATATAAGCTGCATTCTTAGTAGGTTAATTATAATAATTATAATTATATTTAATGCTCATTTTAAAAAGACATTTTGAAGAATTAATTATAATTAATTAATGAATTAAAATTGTGGAATTCATGTAACAAAATCTTAGTTTTGTTGGGAAATTTTGTTTTGAGTGAAAATATTTATTTCTTGTTATAAAATCCATAAAATAATTGCATGGAATGCACTTCATACAAAAATCCAGTTGCATTTAATCTCCGTGCACCATTTGGCCAATTGCATTGCTTATTTTTACACACACACACATTTTCGAAATATCAATAAATATTTTACTAATTACACCACAGAGTGATTATTTAAGCCGACTATGGGCTAACCGGCGTTGGCTTTGCCACTGCCGGTCGGCAGTCAGATTGTAACAGATGCCCCATGGCATCCATAATAATGTTAAATGCTTTATAATAACCATAAATGTTTGAAATGTATGTGCCAAATGGCTTTTGGTGGCAGCGCACACAGAAGTCCCGTCCAGTCGAATAACCAGTTCAAATCCAGCTGCGTCGCTCGACAGCCGGCACAGTGAGAGGTCCCGTCCCGTCTCGTCCCGGGTCCAAGTCCGAGTTTTTGCCATGGAAATTGTTTATGAACATTTCTGGGCGAGTGTGTGTGTCTGCGGGTCTCTGAATTTAACTGATTTTTAATGTGCGCGGCGAGACTTGTGGGCGGTTTGCGAGATAGCCTAGGCATGGGCTTGGGGTCGACACATAACGCCATTTGGTATTAGCCAATTTGCGGCAGTTTATTGGTGGAAAACGATTTGGCATGATTGGCTGCCGGCTACTGTTTAATAAACTCATTGATTTATGGCTAATTAAATTTGCTGGCTCTATTAATTTATGCCATTTTCCGCGGCACATGCGCGCAATCGAATGCGTTACCCGATGGGTCAATGCTACATTTAACCAGTCTAATTAGCTCCAACTAACCGAATGGCCAAATAGCCTGCTCGAGTGTGTGTATGTATCGATGATTAATGATCAGCAAATTGGGTTGACGGGTAAATGGAATTTTTCTTTATTTTGCCGTTGAGCTGACCGTGAAAATTGAGAGCCCGCAACGCCCCAAACTGTCAGTTATACATCACGATTGATGGATGTGCCCGTTCGATGGAAGACGGCGCGAGAGTAGAAGCCACCATCCACTCATCGTCATTGTCGGTAACCATTATCCGTGGCTCTAGCCCCGGGTTCTCGGCCATATCCCATATATATATAAGCTCGTAAATCGTGCAAAATGATCCTCACTTTCCACCATCAGGGCCCTCTCTAACCGCTGATCTCCCGAAGTTCGGGCTGCCCTCGCTTATCCGAAATTGTAATCATCTTAATAATAGGCTCTGCGAGCCTTAATACTGATTATGGGTTTTGTTTTTGGCCCCGGACGGGAGACTGGAGATTGAATGTTGGCCCAGCTAGCACCCGAGCACATACGCACCATAATTAGCCAGTGCAGCTTGGAATTGGCTAACGGCCAAAGTCGGTGACTTACTAACTTTCCCTACAGAGCTAGCTCCTAAAAGTTGATAAAATCTTTCATTGAGAGTTGATAAACAGAAGAATATCCAGCGCCCTATTCTATAGATTTTCCACTATGCTGTGTAGGCTTTACTTAAGTTTTCATGATATTTCCAAAAAGTAATTAATTTTCGAAAATTAACCATGTTGCAATACCTTATCTTAGCTTCATTTTAGTTATTTTTTCCCCCGTATTTTTTATATCATAAACTTTATGTGGCTATCAAAATTAATTTCCGATATGATTGATATGTTTTGCAGACACACGAAACCGCTTTCAAAGTAAAATGACTTTGTCCAGCGGACATCAATAAATCATTGAGACAAAAACGTGAACACGCGGCACACATTAGTCAAAGAGGGCAAAGGCAGCCGAATCCGAGCTGTTGGCCAAAACGCATAAACATTTTACAGCACAAACAATTAACTAAAAATAACATAAAAGAGTAGGCAGCGATCCCCGAGACATGGGGCCAACTTGAAAGTCTTGAAACGGAAAAAAAATGATTAATGAACCCCACACTGGCAGCTCGGGAAAGTTACATAAATTAACACATGTCTTTACCATAATGAGTCAACAGCCAGTCATTTGGCTAAGTAAGAGTCTGGCCAAGCTCACTCCAAGTCTAGTCAGAGACGGCCAACCCCCCAGGCACTCCATTCGGTTTTAATACAATAAATGCGTCTGCTGATTGTTACTTTTAAGGTTTATTTCTGCGGTTGGCATCGCCAGACACAGACAGCGGATATTAATTCTAAATCAATTAAGGGGCAACAAGTCAATGGAGGGAGCAGCATTAAAATTCAATTAGGAAAAATATGAGGTTATCGAGATTTATTAGAAAATTCAAGCATGGGATATGAACAAAGATAATGTGTGCTTAATCGCTTTGAAAGAGAGATATAAGTTATATATTTTTAAATATTTTGTTGTCCTATGTAATGGGTATAATAAATATAATAAAATTAATAAGCTTCAATGGTAAAAAAAAGATAAAAAAGTGTACATTTGAGTTATTCGTTGAAAGTTAATCTGTCAGGAATCAATATATAATTATATTTTCAGTGTTCTCTGCGTATAGCTAAATGAACACCCAGCGCCCCAACAATTGACGGCATATTTCTGGTCATGACAGGTTCCGGGACACTGCCGGACCGGGGCACACCACACACACTCACGCCCATAACTGTTGTGTTTTTTTGTTGTTGTTAAAAGGAAGAAGACAAAGGAGCAGCCACATCCACATCCACAGCAGCGGCAGGTCCAAGTTCATTCAAATGGTTCGGTCGAGGGCAGCAATAAAAAAGTGTAGCGTATGTGGCCGCAGGACATGCACAGGATGCGGAGCACTGGGGGAAGCTCAGTCAGACACTAATTCGATCTGATAATCATGGAGTCCCGCCAAAGGGCATGAATTGTAATTTCCTCTTTCGCGGAATTAACTGTCGGTCCCTGTCGCTTGGTCGGCTGGCTTTGTTGTTACGATGTTTGCAATTTTTTTGTGTTTTGTTTTCGTTTCGCTTTTCAGATTTTGTTGAATTTTTTTTGTTGTATATTTTTGTCGGCAGATACTCTCCAGGCCAAACCATTGTTGTTAGCTGGTATTTATGTGTCATATTTATTTGTATAAAACATTGCGCTTTTGTTTTTACTGTCGCCGGCCCTATGTTTCTTTGCATTTCATTCATATGAACCAGGCTGCAGGATGGGTTTTTTATCCTTGCTTGGCCTTTGATGTTTAGGTTCTAACGAAAACCTAGTAATATGAAAATAATGATTGCTTAATGGATAGAATGTAAAGTATCTTAAAGCTTTCTTTTGCGGAATTATCGCTGTTAACGTGTGTTTATATTATTTATTTTGATATAAAGATTAAAGAACTTGTTATATAAAATACTTAAGTTATATATAAAATTCAATTAAAATTATTTTTTGCAATAAATAAAGATATTTTAGAATATTTAAATATTCCTTTTACTTAACATCTGAGTAACTGGCAAAAAAAAAGCCCATTTTCTAGAATTTTTTTTGGCCAAATGAAAAAGCCAATCGAAAAATTTTAAAGTAGGTTTGATAATATTAGATGTGAACTACAAAATAAATTTTTTTGTTAATAAATCGAAAACAAAATGGCGGCTGTGCAGCATGTCTTCGTAGGCCCTATTTTTTTGAAAGGGGTCCATGGCCGAAAACCTAACGTCCTTAGTTTTTGATCTAGAACAAAAAATCAAATTTTGTTAGTTTCTATGTCTCAACCGCTATCGACGTACGTAGAATTTTTTCGATATTTTGATTTTTAGCAAAATGGTGAGTGATTAAATAAAATTTTCAATTTTCATGAAAAAAAAACGTCACAAAATTGTTGATAAAAAAAAAAGTAAGCAAAAAAAAAAAAAATCCTACGTACGTCGATAGCCATAGGTATTTTGGATATACTGTCAAAATTTCAGATCGATCGGTTAAGATTTGTTCGAGTTATGTTTTCGGCCAACGCAAAAAAAGTGGTTTTGAGAAAAACGCGTTTAAAGTTTTAAAATCGTATATGATTACATGTGAGGCATCGCCGCAGAATGGAAAATTTCGACACTTAGAAACTTTTGCCGGACTCTTTCTTTTGATATGTTATTTTTAAGACCCTAAAGTATTTTTTAAGCAAAAAAAAAATTTTTCGATTTTAAAAAAAAGTTACTCAGATGTCCCCCCTTAAAATGGTTCTTAAATAGCACTCAATCTACAAAGACACAACTTTAGACTTTTACAATTCGCTAAAAGCACTTCACTGAAAGCATACAAAAATCCAGGCTGATGGCCAAATAGCAGAAAAGAACTTTGGCCCAATACAAGAGATATATATACATTTACAGACAAACAGACAAACATACATCCTTGTTTATGTATTCAAATACTCACACTGATAAAAAAAATAAAATCTTCTTTTGAGATTTTGCGCATTCTTAATTTAAAATCTTACTATAAGACCAAAAATTCTAGAAAGGAGATTTTTCAGGGTATATTTACGAACAAAATAATCTACTTTTAAGATTTGCACATTTTTTGGCATTCTTAAAAAAAAAAGCTTAAAAAAAGACGAAATATTCTAATAAGAAGAAGAAAAAATCATAAAGTAATACCGAAAATGATTCATTTTAAGAAATAAAAATCGTAAATTAAGATTTTTGTTAATCTTAAAAATTCTGAAGAGACGGCTTCTAGTGTTGTCTCTTTTTTTCTCACACAAAAATGGAAGTCATAGTGCCGTCTCGCTCTTACGACCATTCTTAAAAAAACTATTTTTAGCTCAGAGAGGGAGATACATTTTTTTTTTGTTTTCTCTGTCCTTGGAACTGTATGTATTCACGTTCCCGACATTAGTGTTTGATTTGCCTCAGTGGCCCAGTTGGTAAGCGGTCGGTCTGTGAATTTTGAGACATGGGTTCGGATCCCAGCCGGGAAAAAAAATGTAAGTAGCTTTTAATAAACTTTCTAATACTAATTAAATTAATAATAATCATTTCTAGCTCTATAATTACAGATTATAAAAATTCTTTCACAATAATGTTTAATTTAAAATGTTTAGTAGTATTAACTACTAAGGCCGGTCTCATTTAGGATTCCAACAAATTTTTTTTTTTTCCTAATTTAAGCCTTGTTATGGTCATTTTTTAAGATTTTCGGTCGTTTATCGTTCTTATTTTAAACTTTTTTAAGGATTGAAA